>WEKX01008949.1:716979-798299 GCA_013390025.1 Pitta sordida | reverse complement strand
CGAGGAGTTCTACCGGCAGCTGCAGCTGCAGCAGCAGGCCGAGGCCGAGCCCGGCGAAGGCGAGTCGGAGTCCGACCCCTTCACGTACGTGGACCCGGCGGACGGGGCCGCCTACGAGTGGGACCGGGAGAAGAAGGCCTGGTTCCCCAAGGTGGGCGCGGGGGACCCGGGAGGGCTGAGCGGGCAGAGCTCGGTTATGTCCGTGGTACGTTATGTCCCCTCGGTTATGGTTGTGTTACGTTATGTCCACTCGGTTATGTCTGTGGTACTTTATGTCCCCTCATTTACACGTATTTGTGGTTCTTGGTCGGTGCTGCCCTGGGCGTGTTTGGGTCTCTTTCTGCGGGCAGTGTCGAAGTCTGCTGGGAGGTCTAGGTGAGATCAGAAGAGTGTGTTCTTCTTTTATTACTGTGTGAAAATAACGCCTTCTTAGGGGTGTGTTGTTCCATCTCCTTAGGTCACAGAATCACAGAATTAATCAGGTTGGAAAAGACCTTCGAGATCATCAAGCCCCAGCCTATGACCCAACATCGCCTAAACACTTGAAAATCGAGTGTATTTGTCCTTGTGACATTCCACAGCGTGCAAGCGTGTCGCAGTTTTTTGTCTCAGAGTTTTTCTTATTGAATATTTTCAGTGTAAAAAATGATCTTGCTGTAACAACGTGGTGCTTCGAGGGGAGCAGGAGCTTAGATTTGATGTGTCGAGCCAGTCTGCTGATCTGCAGGTGAAATAGTGGTTTTGTTATCGTATAAAAGGGAATGAGGGCAATTACTTAATTTAGTATTAAGACACTTTATGGCATCTGCTTGATAGGTGTCATGTGCCAGTTCTAGTTTGTGGCTGTGAATTCACTGCAACTCAGAATCTGAGTGAGAATGGAGCCTGTAGTGCCAGGTTTCAATGTGTGTAAACCTAGGAAGGTGTCTGTCAGCAGATGGTTACGGAGGGCTGAAAACATGTGAAAAATCCAGACTCACAAAGTGCAGCAGTGGAGAACTGAGTATCCCTGGCTCCCTGTGGAGCGCTATTTCCATTAAGCACAGTAACTTCAGTATCATTTGACTTCTCTAAGTGCTTTTTTAGCTGTTTTGTCTTGGAGAGGAGGGAACTTTAAGGGTTGGACAGGTTAAATAAGAACACAAAGTTCACTAGTAAATGTGATGTGTAGTAGCAGTTGGTGACCTGTCAATGACCCAAAGTACTTCACAAAGATTCTTTACAGAGCTGGAGACCTCAGTGTCTCAGGTTCCTTCTGGCTGATGATTATTCAACAAAATGTTTGATCGAAATCATTTGGAGAGATCTCTGCACCCAAAATTTGGAGCTCTTTCTCCATGAGCAGTGATAAAATTCTTAGCCTCTGTTCCTTGAGAAAACGTGAAAATATTCTGACTGGTCTAAGTAATCATCATGTACAGACTCGGGTTGCACTGCTGCTCTGCTTTGGGAGCAGTGTCTGCTGAACTTCCACCAAAGCATATTTCAAAGCAGTGCAAAAAGTGAATATTAACTGTCAACATTCCTCAGAAAAGTTTGGAGGCAGTCAAGTATTACATTTGCTTCTATTTAACCTCATTTGTTATTTAATGATTCCTCTTCCAATGATTCTGTATTGATGAATGCCAACTTTTATGGTCCTTCACGGACCTTGCACAAAATAGCATGAGGAATTAATCTTCTGCCTGCATCACTTCCTATGAAAATACAGACGTTGGCTGTCATCTGCAAGCACGGGGTATCTGTTCTTCATTTGGTTAATCTATTCCTTTCCATTTCAGTGGGACCAGCAGTTAATGACGTGCTCACATGTCCTGTGGTATTGTATTTCTTTTCCTGTGAGCTCAGCTGCCCCAAACTGTCCAGCTGCGGGTGGGCAGGTAGAGCTGGTCTCTCTCTCTGATGTTCCCCACCAGAGCTGGATTGAAGCCCCAGCTAACAAATTCTGTGGATCTGTGTTTCTCATGCAGGCATGGTATGACCTGAGTGCCAGTAAGAGCCTTCATACTTGTATGAATTCCTTTGTGCTTGCAAAAAACATTTTAGAGTGAGGTAGTTGTAATGGTTACATGGCAGGATGATCCTATGTGCAAAACATCTTTGTTATTGACTGGCAGAATTTATCAGTCCATGGTGGGTAATTTGCTGAGAAGAAATTGAGCTCTGCACAAGAATGCAGTTGCTCCAGAAGCTGAAAAATAATCCTGCTACAGGAAGGGGGCCGGTTGTTGCAGGTTTAGTCACTAATCTATCAGTAGGTTCTCTGATGAAAATTAATAATGGTGTCCACTAGAAAGTACGAAACCGTCTTAATGCTCTGGATCTCATCAGCTGTGACACTGAGGATTTGCTTAGGTTGCATTAAATATAATGAACCTGGTTACAGCACAGAGTCCTCCTCACTAAACATGGTTCTACTTTGTCTCTCCCTGGACATTGTGTTATGTCATGTCTGTAAGAGCAGCTGCTTATATTCCCTCTTGAGGGGTGTTGCAAATCTTGTTTAGCCCTGGGAGCTATTCCATGCCAAGCTTTAAAGTTACACGGGGCTCCACAGCTTCTTGCATTATTCCTGGCAAGCCTGTCACTGTCAGTTCTGCAGTTTTGATTTGTCATAACACAAGTTTAAGAGTTGAAACATGAAGCTTCAAATCACTGTGGAAGATAGGAGGTGGCATTATCATCACTGACGCTTACAATAGCTTAATGATTTTAAGTTTTGTTCCCTTTTTAAATACAGGTGAACCAAGTACAGCATAAGTCAGAGTCAGATAAAATTTCCAGAGGTTGAGATTCAGCTTTGGGAATGAATCCTTTCAGAGTGTGTAACTTCAGAAGATACTTCACAATGCAGGGATGCTGGCAAAAGTAGCTATGATGTGTCTCTGCATGTGATTGCTGGTGGCTAGTGTAAAGATTTGGCTGGAAAAAGCTAATTATTTATCTGTTAGTAGGGTGTAAGGTAAAATGTATGGCCCTGGAAACTGTGTTAAGATACATCTCTGTCTAAATGCAGTATTTACTCTCTGTCAACACAAATGTATGTCATCTCTGGAAATGATTCCACGCAAAGGCAGATGCCTGCAAATATCAGTCATTCATCATCTGTGGATGGGTTGTTGACGTACTGTCAGTGTCACTTTATCTCTTCACTATGGCCAGGAGCATTTGGTTTCTGTCCCCCAGGCAGATCCAATTTATGTGGAAAGCAGAAAGCTTTGTTTGAAAAAAGGCAGAACTTCTGAAAAGTTTATGTAAAAGCTTCATATGCTGTATGGAATTAGTGTGTTGGTCTGGTTCAGGTAATGCCTGAGCTGGTGGTTCTTGTTGTGTGAGTGGCTTTGCAAAGATGATTTAAAAACAGCTCTAAAATACTGTTGTTTTGGTGTTGCTGGATTAGAAAATGACCATCACCTAACTAACATCAAAACACAAACCTGAATTTGTTGTTCTTTGAGATTTTAGATTAATTTTCCTTATTTCTTTTCAGATAACAGAGGATTTCCTGGCAACCTATCATGCCAACTATGGCTTCCATGCAGATGAGACAGACACTTCATCTGCTCCTGGCACAGCTGCTGAAAGTAAGCAACCAGTAAGTTCTAAGACAGCAGGAACACAACCATCAGCAAATGAGAAAGGACCAAAACAAACAGATCCAAAACAAAAATCAGAAAAAAGAAAGCTGGAGCCAGGTAAGTGGCTGTTTCCCTCTGTCTAGTCCTGAGTGAAAACTGGCAATTGTTCAGTGTTATCTGGTACAGCAAGGATATGGGTTGTGCTGAGAATTCCCAGATGGTACTACATAGGTATCCTCCTAAATCTGTGTACAAGGTGAGAAAAAGCAAATTAAGGCATGTGAACAAGGAAGGTTTCTTAGCAATCTGGTGCAATGTAAACATTAGTGTATGCTGACACTTTTAATATATTCCCATAACTGACTTTAAAACTCTTATGTTTAGGATGGTTTCATGTTGAAGAAGACAGAAACACAAATGTTTATGTGACAGGTAAGTAATAGTGTTTATTTCTCTACTTTGAGATGAAGGTGGTAAAAGAGACTTGTATATTCTCTATTCAGTCTGCACTTGCAAGCTACTTAGCATTATGTTCCTGACTGCATAATGTCTTGGTGACCTTTAAATTGCAGATGTAGGAAAGTAGTAGAAGGGACATGTTCAAAAAATATTCAGCCCGAGGGCAGTGGTTTCCTGCAGTGTATGTGAAATTCTGTCCTCGAGTTTGATACCTCTTACTTAAGGAGACACTGGGACTGGTTATTCTAATGAGGTTTTTTAAAAAATTGAGCATGCTCAAACCTTCTGTTTGAATTTATTTTGCAGGTTTACCTCCAGACATTACAAAAGATGAATTTGTACAAGTCATGTCAAAGTGTGGTATCATAATGAGAGATCCTCAGACAGAAGAACACAAAATCAAACTGTACAAAGACAAGGAGGGAAATCTGAAGGGAGATGGCCTCTGCTGCTATCTGAAGGTCAGTGGTGCACTGAAATGCAGCTTTCCTTCTCCCTGAAGGGACTTGTGACCACTGTTTCAGTGTCATTCGGAATCATGTTCAGAAGATTGTTGAAATCTCTAAACAATAACTTAAAATTTAGGTGTCTGCTTGTGCACCTCATTCTTTTCCTCTTATCCAACCCCACCCTCCCCCTGAAAATGACCGTAATACCTGCTGAACATGTCTTTGCATGTTCCTGTTGTGGGTGACAGTGATTGTGGAGTGAAGTGGGTGACTCTACCTTCTACTTGGAAAAAATGCCTCTGTGTAACCAAGGATGTTGTATGTCCAGGGCTGTGGTTCTGTATTTACAGCCTTTAGTTTGGAAGTGGTTGGTTTCAGATCTTTGTTGCATTCTTTATTAAGCAATAAAAGTTTAGGCTGCAGTACTATTTTCTTTGTGTTTTTCACTTGTGAATCATTTGGGAAGTTGGTGTTCCTGCTCTAATTCTGCAAGAAGCACTAAATCAAATAACTTGTAGTCTGCTCTGTACTAGTAATTGTAGTAGTTCTGTGACATATTTGAATGAAAAGTGTACAGTTGCTTTTGGGGTCCATTAATCAATTATAATGGCAGTGAAGAAATCTTGGCTTTTGACCAAGAAGGGATTGCCAGCTGTGTGTCAGGAGACTTGGAAGAGAAGTATGGTTTTCAGTGACAGGCCCTTTGATAGCACAATATGCTTAATGGCATTTTATTGGGATCATTTGTCTGTGCCATGTGCTTTAAACCTTGTGCTGTGTTTTATCTTCAAATAGAGAGAATCAGTTCAACTTGCACTGAGGCTTCTGGATGAGGCAGAAATCCGAGGCTATAAATTGCATGTGGAAGTTGCAAAGTTCCAGCTGAAGGGGGAGTATGATGCAAGCAAAAAGAAGAAGAAATGTAAAGACTACAAGAAGAAGTTGTCTCAACAGCAGAAGTTTGTATTTTTTATTTCAGTAAAAAATTGTTTGAATGCTAAGTGCTATTAGTAAAGTGCTGCTTTCTTTCAAATGCAGTGCTGAGTTATGCAAAATTCAAAACCGTATCTGAAAGGGAAATAAATTAACTAATGCACATTTAAAGGGGAGGTACTCCTAAATTAAACGTTGGTATAATGGACTCCCCTTGTGATTGATACATTAAAATAATACATTGGGAGCCACGGTCCTTTCAGGGGGAGAAGAAAATATTACAGCTCTGGGGAGATAAAAGACACTTTTTCTCAGTGTGAGTGTGAAAGTCCTGTCACAATATCTGGTCTTACACATCTAAAGTCCTGACACTGACTGCCCACATACATTTTGTGCCATAATTCACTAGTTACAAAGAGCAAAAGGTGCTTGGCTGCCACAGGAGCAAGTTCTGAAATATCTCCATAGATTCCCCCAGACATCTATCTCTGGTATAAAATACACTGATTTTTGAATTGTACCTTGATTCGTTGCTTTTGTCTCTTAAAATCTCTTTTTCTGCCTTTTGGAACCAAGAAGATGCAGATTAAAGAAGAAAGAAGTTTGAATATATAAGGCTTTCGATATTTTAATGAAAGCAACATTCCACTAAATGTTGTAATTAGTAAATAAGTAGTTTGCCATAATTAAAGGCAGCAAAGTCTACTTAATATCAATTAAAACCAGAAGTATCTTGAAATGTATCTGCCCAAAGGTATATTGGCAGAGCTTGTAATAAGTCTCCAGTTTGGAGGCAGATGTATGAAAATAATGAAGCTGCATTTGACAGCAATTTATGTGAATAGAAGGACTCTGTTCCTTTTGAGTCAAAAAGCATAATTTACTGGTAAAACTACTGTTATTGGAAATCCATGTATCAGGTACAAGAAGGAACCTGAAATTTCCACCCCAGTAAATGATTTTGAGATTTAAAAGTGTAAGTGAATATGTCTTTTTCTGTAAAAGGGTATGAAGTAGGCATTGCTGTGAGAAGGCAAAGTCCTAAAACAGGTGCCCTGAGTTACATGACTAGTTTGTGACAGTGACCTTGTGCTTGCAGCAAGTGTAAGAGTCAAGGTGTTCTTGCATGTTTGTTTAAGTAAAAACAATTAATTTTTACCAAAGGAAATAGTGAATATCCGTTTTTACAAAATGCATGAGAAAAAAATGGTAAAATACTGATTGTTTTATTGTACTTTTAAGCAACTGGTTCCTGTGTCTGAGCTCATCTTAGGAAGGAATCAAAATTACTCAAAATTATATTCTTTGTTTGAAGTGTGCTCTGATTTTTAAAAGTTACTTATATTCTCTCTATGAGCATTTAAATACATAAAAAACTAAATCGTTTTGTAACAGTGGTAAACCCGGGTAATTATTGCATTCTTTAGAAAAATAACTGTTTGTGTCAAAATACATGTTTTAGTTGATGTATTGCAAGAAATGCCAAATTAATGATTTTTTTTCAACAAATACTTGTAGAAACTGAAGAGAGCCGCAACAATATCTTCTTACTGTTGCTTCATTTCATTAGACAGCTGGATTGGAGGCCTGAGAAGAAAGATGGAGCAACTCGAATGCGACATGAGCGCATCATTATTATCAGGAATATGTTCCACCCAAAGGACTTTGAGGTAGGAAGATGCACTTTGCTGCTGTAGGTGGTCCTGCTAAAAGTTGACATTGCCTGAGTTTTCTGCCATGTAAACTTTTGGCAAAATTCTAAGCAGGTGAGAGCCAGATTTGGGCAGGGCATTCTCCTGTACCAAACGTCTGCTTAAAAATTCATTTGTCTCTCTCCAAAAAGCAAGAGAAAGACACATATTGGTAAGAATGTCCTTTTCAAATCAGCTTTTTCCACTGTTTGTGTCCTGGTAATGCTCCTTGTTTGGATGGAAAGAAGAGTAAACGGCAGTAGCTGTTAGAATGGAGAAACCAGCACAAAATAGCTTTTTTAATAAGTAGCATTTATTAAATTCAAGTAAGAGCTGTCTGCCAGCACTCAGGTGGCTTTGAAAATACAGCGTAACAGTACTTAGTCTATGAACTTGTGATAGATTGGCAAATGTGTTCAGTTGGTGACAGAGCAGAAATAAAGCTGAGAGAAGCAAGTGGCTGTGTTTAATTAAAGCTGTGTGGTTTCTTTGCAGGAGGATCCCTTAGTGCTAAATGAGATACGAGAAGATCTGCGGACAGAGTGTGAGAAGTTCGGTCAAGTAAAGAAGGTTCTCATATTTGATGTAGGTATTTTAACATGTTGTGTTGGCAGAATTGATGCAATGTGCAAAGGTGCAAAACTTTCAGGCTGCTTTGTATACAAGTGGAGTGTTTATTTGGTTTTGTGGGAACTCGATGACCTTTCAGTATTTATAATTATTTTGGAACTTGCTGTCTACTTCAGCCGAAGTGAAAGCAAACTTACTCTTCCCAAGAACTTGGATACATATCACGTGTTTGTGTAAATACATTTTTTTGTTTCCCCTGTTCAAAGAATATGTTCTGTGTGCCAGTAGAATAAAATATGTAAACTTGCAAGCTGAACTTTTCAAACACATATGAAGCTAACAGATACTGTAATAAATGCACGAGTTACAATATTACTAAGTGAAAGTTGTCTCTCCTTGCAGCGACACCCTGATGGCGTGGCTTCTGTGTCATTTAAAGAACCAACAGAAGCTGATCTGTGCAAGCTGACTCTAAATGGAAGGTGGTTTGGTGGCCGTCAGCTCAGTGCTGAAACGTGGGATGGTGTAACAGATTATCAGGTAGCCTTTCCTGGTCTCTTTTACCAAGTATTTCTTCCAAACTATGGATCTGTTTTAATTTGAGCTCTGTTTGGCATCACCTTCCCCTGCCCACCCCTGCACTATTGTGCCTCTCAAAAACTGATAGAATGTCTCCCAAAAAATCATTCTCAATTGTTAAACTTGGCAAAAAATCAGGACCCATTTGTGTGTTGGAGATGTCAGCTTGGAGGATTGGCCACTGCACGTACAGATCTTTTGTTCACAACCAGCAGGGCCTTGGCACTCTTGAGATATTTCTGTAAGATAAATGTTTGTGTAATTCTATCCGTGTAAAGGATGACTCTGTAATGATGTGTATAAATCTCTCTTTAACAGGTGGAGGAGACTGCCAGAGAAAGGGAAGAGAGGCTGAAGGTGTGGGAGTCATTTTTAGGGGATCCTGATGCAAAGGAGCAACAAACTGGGTCTGGTTCGGATTCTGCGTCAAGTAGCGTTAAAGTGCCCGAAGGCAAACAACCCCCAGGAGTTAATGACACACCCAAAGAGGGTGCAAATGAGGAAGCCCATAAGAGGGAGGATAATGGGGAGGGCACTAACGAAGATGGAGCTCCATCCACAGACAGCAGCCTTGCAGGCAGTGATGGTGAAGCTGATACATAACACTTCCAGTGCTTTAAGAAAGCATGGTTTTTAGGGTGATGTTTGAGTTGATCCCTCTCTTCAGGGTGACTGCAGACAATATTCGTATGAATATAGGCATATTAGAATGTCATCAACTGTGTGCTTTGAAGTTTTCATTAAAGCAGTATTTAATGAGGTTCTAAAAGTTTGTATCCATTGGCTGTTCAGGTAAAGTAACTCAAGTTGCCAAGAATGCAGTAAAACTCATCAGGCTTCTTTTGTTCTAACTATGCTTGTCAGTGTTTCATCGTGTGAGTGTGAAATATGTTCCAACCCTTGAGTTTATGTAACTGCGTGTAATGCAAAGCTATTACAAGATTTGTGGATTTTACTGTTAATTTTCTGTATCCCTTGGAACTCAGTATTTCATCCTTAAAAATTATTTGTGTCCTGAGTACTTTGGATCATTTCACGTAACAGATGCTGTGATACATACGGGGTGAATCACTGGGTGTGTTGCTATTCATTAGGTACCAAATGATAAGAGTAGTACCAAGTCACAAACGTAAAAAGAAATGGGAAACAGAGAGAGTTGCCATGGCCACCTTCAGGCAAACTGAGTGAAGATAGATGAGTAAATCACAGCATTCAGTAGATTAATTTTTTTCCTTCCCCTGTTTAGGCCTTCTGTTGATGTTAGGTAGAGGCTGGAATTATGTCAAGGAGACTGGAAATGCATGAGCACACACGTTCTAGGCCACAATGAAATAGGCAGATCTTCAACTCTCATAGTCTGTATGCAGTAGGTGTCAACGTAGGCCTTTGCTTTTTGTGGTGGCTTTGTTAGTTTTTGCTTTTAGATTTTAAAGGGGTTTGTTTCACTTGGTTAGCATGATGAGTGTGAGTTCTCCCCAGCATTTTAGTTTAGCCCTGTGTGCTTTTCAGTGTGGGGAGGATCTTTCATATTTCAAAAAATTTAACAGCTTTTGGCAGCTCAAACTAAAATTTCAAGTTAGAGTACTTGAAAACATGCTTTCAAATAATGCTCTTATATGGAAAAAGTAAATGCTAGTCCTCTTAGAATTATTTCCAAAAGCAAGGACTTAGAGGACATTCTAACTTTAGGTATCTCAATATGTGGCAGGCTTTCAAAAATAACTGAGGGAGCTGTTTTGGGCATAGTCATTCTTAATTTAGAATCCCATTATTCTGGTAAGTAAGGATAGAAGATTATGGATTTAGGCACTAAACAAAATATTGGTGCTAAATTCGTAGCATGCTCTTAATGTGGAGGGTTACTTGTACACTTTTGTAAGGAGGATCTGTTGAATTTTTTTAATTCGTATTGGATTGCCAGAAACCATAGATGCGAATTCCTATATTCACATCCTGAGGTATCCAAAATACTCTAAAACTCTTGTTTTCAAAGTTTGTACCCTCAGATCACCACATATATTTTTTCCAGATGTCTATATGATTCTCTAATTTTGTTTTGGTTTTTTTTAATATATGTATAATTAATAAGTCTGGGTAGCTATGTCAGCCACAGCATCTAAGTTAACACTTGCCACTGTGACTATATCTTTTTGTGACAAAATACGTGATCTTAGAACAGAGATTTTGTTTGAATTCAGGGGTTAAACGTCTGGGGGCTCACTATGGTGTGGCAAATTTCCAATTTTGAATTGCATTGCAAGGACGAGCTGTAGCTGTTCCCAGCTAAAACAAGTCCATTTTCTCTTGTTTCCAAGTGTGATCTGTACATTTCAGCAGGGCAGGTGTTTGAAGAGCTCAAGGAATCTGAAACTGCCTGGTTAGTAGCTGCAGATTGTGATATGTTCAGATACATCTCTGTGCTCTTTTGGTTCTGCCTCTGTTATTTTTATTGGTAATAAGCACCACAGACCTTTGAGAGCTGGAAGTCTCTGCTATGAGGAGTGTAATTTAATGTGGGTGGGAATTGCTTTCAGTGCTCCTTTTTCTCCTTCAGCTTCTAGACTTTAGATCTCTTGTGTGTTGTTTCCTTTTTTTATTTTATTTTTTTTAAAGGAGCCCAGTCATGTAACGCTACAGTTTTTAAATCACCTGTTTTACAGTGGGATTGCAACTGATACAGGGAAACTTGTGGACAAATGTATAAAACTTGTACAGTTCTATGAAGCCTTATCATGGTATCAGATATGAAAAAAAAAAGGTTAGTTTTAGTGCATTATTTGAGAAATAAAGAATCATTTTATGTGCAGTAACCTTCCTCTCTCCAATTGATGTACACGTTTGACTGGCTTGCTGCAGAACTCCAGTGTGATGTCAGTCCCTTCACCTTTCTCTCTACACGTCACACCGAAGCAGAGCACCAAGAAAGACTGAGACCAAATGCTTTCCTATTAACTAGGGTTCTTAAGAAAATAAAAGCTGTTTTTCCATGGAAATAGGTTGTGCTGAAGTGCAGCATTATGCTCAAGCTGGTATTTTCCTTTTGTCTACCTCTGTTTTCCCCAGTAAAATGTAAAAATATATTTTTATAAACTACTCGTTGAGTTATTGGGGCATTTAGTCGTCCAAGGAGAGGTTAATGCAGCTGTGACTTTCTTTTCAGCAGATTTTCATTGAGACACAATTGTTTTGATTTTTTTTTTTTTGAAATTATGCAAATTTTTATAAATCAATCTTAACAGAAATGAAACATTTTCACCAAAGTTCAAATTACTATTTTGAAGTATGATTATGAAAATCTCATAGTATAGAGCAGTAATGTTTAATACGAAATTTTAACAAATCTGAGGCTTAAAAAGCTGTGCTGCTTTTTAAACTTACATATTTTTCTGACTGAGCAGCATCATACATAAATTAGTAATTTTCTGTATATTCTTTAATAATGTTCTCTGATTTTCTTGCTCACTAGAAGTGATGAAATCAAACTTTTTGTTCAGTTTCTAAATTTTTTTTTGGCTTTTGGTTAGTGGTTCATTATGAGAGAATCTGTCTCCTCCATACAGGATGGAAACAGTAACTGGCAGCAGACTGAAACAGTTTGTGGATCCTAATTCTTGCTCAGTTTTGAACTTGAGAAATAGTTGTTTCTACCAATTCTCACAGTGCAACAAAGTGGATGTGAAGCCACTTAAACTCAACAGAAGGGACAGAGTATTAAGTGATCCTTCAGCGTAATTTGGCAGAGATAATTAAATTCTTAACACTGTCATCCAAAATCATTGCTTGGCTTAAAGGTACATTGGTATTTTTTTCTTTACAATTCAGTGCTGTTCAGTGATTGCGGCCAAGGAAAGCTGTGGAGTTACAGGTATTCGCCAGAGGTGACATGGCCAAGGTAGACACCTGGAAACAAGAAACCCCATTCATATACAGCTGTAAAGAGAGAATTAGTTTCATTTTGCATCAAAATGTTAATCTGTTTCTCCTGCTGGTGTTTCTAAATTACTTTTTTTTAATTGAATTTCAGTCCCTCGTACAACTTACGCCTTGTATAAGGATTGCAATTCACTTAAAGTCATTAGTATGTTCAATGCAGTGCATTTCAGCTAAAACATGTCCTAGACATTATTCAGTTAAGGTTAACCTATTTACAATTACAACTAATTTGCTTAATTCACTTAGCCTGGAGGTATTGGATGCTTCATAGAAACCCAAACTTGCCTTTAAATGTTCCAGTAAAATTGATATTCATACTCTGAATTCTTGAACTTAACCAAACCAAATTGGAGGGGAGAAAATTCAAAAATACATACCTGTAGGTTTTAGTTGGATTTTAAGTTCTCATTTTTGTTTCTGAATTTGAGGAAACACACCGCAGTATGGGAAATTAATCCTGTGAGTTGTGTACTTGTGTTGATTTGACTTGTGTGTGTTTTAGTGCTCATACAAGGCTTGAAGTCTTTCTGTCAGAATAATCTGAAAGGTCTGTAAAATATTTATAGAATTATTAAATCTTTTGCAGCAAATTGGTTTTTTGCTCATTCTGTAATATGGAAGTATATTGTTAGATTAAACTTTTCAGTGACTTGGAATTTTTTTCTGACAGGTGATTTTCTTTCGATAAATTGATCGTTTTCATTTATCCTTTAGAAAACTAACATTTAAAAGCAAACGGTATGTGAATAATATCTAGACTTGTGACAGCATCTGAGAATCCCACGGTTTGTCTTCAATTTGTTTCTTAAAGGGGTTGTGTTTTATACTACCTTTTTAATAAACAAACTCGTGAACAGAACAAGTCTTTGCTGATTAATTTTGAGCAGGAGGGATGACTGCAGATACGATAGATTGTGGGGGTTTGATTTGTTAAGGGCAAGCAGAATTTCAATTTTTATTCTCAAAAATTAAAGATCTTTTTTCAGTGTTTTGTTTATTCAAAACTTTGACACTTTTTGTAAAAAGAACTCGAAATCAGTTGTTCAATGCCTGTACTGGAGAACAGGAATTATAATCCCATTTTACCCACTAGTTCTTTCTGGGAGCTTTGATCTGATGCCATTTTAACATCCTGACCAGTGCTTTAGCTGTCAGCCTCAGAGGGAATTTTTGAATGAGGTCTTGAAAAGCTTTAGCGGCAGAAATCTCTGCTGTGTGAGGATCAAGGAGTGATGGAGATGGTGAGGACTCCTGCCCTGCTGATGGACTGGAATCTGGTCTGTCTCACAATGAAAATGTTTGTGTGTCAATAAAAGACTAAGCACCTTCACGGGAAGGTTCATCCTGGTAGTTAAGTTGTCCCGGGAGATGGAAGAGGCGGATTCATCCCTATTTAGGCAGAGGGAATTGGATTGTCCCCTCCTGCTTTCGGGGTGAGTAAACAAACACCTAAACTGCTCTATAAAACGCTTAATGCCACCAGTTTGGTGACTAATTCCCCAGCGTGTTTTTATCCAGCTGAGACTGGCAACCTTAATCTTGTTTCAGCACTTCTGGAATGACTGCAGTTGGGTAACTTTGGTAAACTTGTTAAAAATAACCCCCAAACTCTGTTTCTTGCTACAGCCTTTACAGAACAAGAATGACATTTTCATTTTCTGAAGATTTCTGCAGTCATTTAAATAGATCCAGCAAAGAAGAGAGAGAAAATCAGTTACCCAGTTTATCTGGGTTTGAGACAAGTCCTCTTTTCCTTCTTGTAGATGTTGCCCAGTTAATAGTGAAAATGCTCCAATCTGGCATAGGAGAGTCCTTTGTCATCCTGGCCGAGTTTGGTTCTCTGCCATAACTTGTTTATCCTCCTGCTCTAAACTCTTCCAAAGTCCACATTGTCTTCTTTACTGTGTACACATTATCATTAAAAAAATAATAATAAAATAACCAAACCCCAAACCTACTTAGAATCCTATTTTCCTCATTCCTGAAACCTCCTAACCAGGTTGACTTGTTGGAGTGCATTTCATGCATTCTTAGCAGATGGGCTGAAGGAAACGCCTTGTTCACGCACAGCTGGAGGCTAAAAAGTGTGTCGGGAGTTCATGAACGTGGCCTGTCTCCTGCTGCAGTCGCTGCAGAGCGCACAGAGCCTGCCGGGCCCCGGGCAGGATCCCAAACTCCTGGACACAACATGACCGTCCCTCAGCCGGAGAATCTTGCTGCTGTCACACCGCTCCTGACAGTGGGTTAAGGTAGGAGAATTCAGGGTTCGCTCCAGCCCGTGTTCACTGACTTTCTCAAGCGTTCCCTTATCTCTTGATGAAAGAGAATGCCTGCTTGTTAAATGGTTGCTTAATACTTGGGAAGTGGAAATTCGTTTAATTTGTTTTTAAAGCTGGTTTGAACTACCTACGTGAAATCAAGAGCAGAGGGTTCCCTGTCTGATGCTCCAGTGATGGGAAATCAACGCTCCTGGCAAGGCTGGGGAAAGAGAAAAACATTGTGAAGTCTTAGCACTTGTCAACAACCACCACCACTGAAGGACAAATAACCCGGACAATTACTTGCATTATTTTGCCGTAATTAACCCATTCTGAGAGAAGTGTGAGGTGGGCTGAGTCCTTTTGTGCTGAACTCCACTTCTGCTCTATTTTGACGACAGTTTGTGACAGATAAAAGCTGGAAGGATTTCTGCAGGCTTCCTGCTAGAAGATGGATAAATAGGAGGTTCAGGTAATGAAGGCAGTGCTCAAAATTTAGGTTTTATCTCCTTATGTGCATGTGATCACTGAGAGGACTCAGATGTAACCTAGGTTACTTCCAGCCTTCCTATGGCTACTTGATGGAAAGCACAAGAGGGTTTTAAGAGTAATGAGGAAAAAGAAAAAAAGAGATGACCTTTCTTTCTTCAAAATCTATTTATTTTTCCAGGATTGTAGCGGTGGTCACAATTCACACAAGCTTCTGCACACCAATAAACAGTGCTAAATTAATGTCAGGAGCCAGTTAAGCACGTTAATAAAGTGGTACAAAGACACAACGATTTGCACTGAATGAGGAACAGGAAAAGTGAACCCCTGGGCCAGAGCTAACGCTGTCTGAATTGCATGTTGATGTGTAGAGCTGGAGCAGTGTAGGAAGAGCTGGTTTGCTGCTTGCTCTGGGGGTCAGATACTCTTTCTCAGGCCATGTGGAATTTTCAGTGGCAAGTGTTGACCTCCAGCTGAACAACCAGAAAGTTCCTAACACATAAATAGTGTGTTGCTTTCTTAAAAAAAAAAAAAAAAATTGGGGAAAAATAATGAATCTTCCTGTGCTTGAAGTTCTTCCAGTTGTTTGGCTGTGCTGTGCTAGTTCCTACTCCCTTCACATGCCTTGGGAATGTGCCTGCAAATCCGAAGATCTTTAAATTTCCCATGTCTGGGGAAGCTGGGTCAGTCTCAAAGTTGTGAAAGACTGTCTTTCTGAATCAGATGACTGTTGAAGTATGCCCTTGCATTTCCTGGCAGGTCACCAACGTGATTGTGTCCTGTTCCCACTGCCGTGTGTAGGTGGACGGGAGCCTGGAGCTGGGGTAAAGCAGTAGAAATCCTGAGATGAGGACTGTGAGGAACTCTTGAGCTTGAGTGTGAGTTGGCAGTTGATGACAGGAGACTAAGGCTGGCTGAGCAAGGGACCATGAAGCAGAGAGAACTGAACAGAGCACATGGGGGAGGGAGGTAACAGACAAAACCAGAGACAGAAGCAAGTGATAAATGTGGGCAATATGTTTGTAGGTGAAAGCTTAGGCACTAAAATTGGGATAGATTATGACTTGATAACCCGAATCCTCATATTTTGCAGACTTAACCGTTTTTTCATGTATGTATTAAAAATTCTGAGAGACCATTTGAAGGCAGCCTTTGCCGGCACTTCAGGGTATCCTTTGAAACATAGATGGGTGCAATGTTTTTTGGGAATCTTTTGGGGATTAGGGGGTTTATGACTGGGAAAGAAATCAGATAAATGCAGTGGAATAGATTAAGCAATGCTGTGTATTGCAGGGTTAGTTGGATGGAAACATCAATCTAGTGATTCATTAGGTTTTGCGTGGTACAGCTGGCTATTGGCCAAAGGTTTGCCTGGTCTCGGAAAAATAACAGCCTTCTTTTTGCTACCAAGGTAAATCAATTATGCTATGCAGTGTCATGAGCTGACAATGAGTCTGGAAATTTGAATGGGAACAGCAGGCACTTCTCACTGCATTTGTAGCCTGAGCATTGCTAAATATGATTTTGATTACAGCCGGATGTGTGAGCTCTGGTTGGGGAACTTGTTCCCCTGCGGCTGGAAACTGCACAGATGCATGAAAACGATGCTCCTCCAGAGCAAGCAGTGACATTCCTTGTCCTACTCTTACCATATCTGGCAGCAGAGATTTTTAAGGAGAACAAAAAGGAGTCTTACAGTCATCTGTTGACTTCCTGCAAACTATTTCAGTGTAGTTCCTGCCTTAAATCTGTAACTTTGGGTTGACACACAGTATCTGTGTTAGCAGAGTTGCCACTGAAGTTTTAAGTAATTGGCAGATCCACCATGTTCCCAGGTAAGTTGTTTCAAATAAAAAAGGTTTGGTTTTGGTTTTGTGGTTTTTACTTGACTTTACTGTGATTTGAATTACCAGTAATTTAATCTGAATGTCTTTTTCTAACAGGTGAAACAACTAATTACTCTGAGAAGTCTTTCTGTTGTGGAGCTCTGTGCTGACAGTGGCCAAGGTACTTTAAACTTTCTCTAAAATTATTATTTTCAGCTCTGATGAGTGGTGGGTTGGTTTTGGTTTTCTTGTTTTGCTTGGTTTGGGGTATTTTTGGTTTGGGTTTTTTTTTCAGTCTATCTGTCAATATGTGCAATACAAGAACCAAAACTGGACAAAGCATTTTAATAAGTTCACGCTGAGCTTTAGTCAGGGACAGTGCCACCTCTGAATTACCTTTTTAAGTGTTTCTGTTCTTCCTGCACTGTTCTACCCTGAGGGCACATTTACACAGCAGTAGGTCCTAAGCCCAGGCTTACGGAGTCAGGGTGAGAAATGACAGCTGGTAGATAGATGTGCCTGTTTTGCCCAAGTATTCCATGTTAGCAGCATATAATGAGGAAATCAGTAAAGGCAAGTTGGATGGAAAAAGCAAAAATATTACCTCTTTGACCTGTATGAGTTGAATTTTTTTTATTTATTTTTTTAGGGCTTGTTTGTTATTGAAAATGGAAGAAACAAGGAAGCTCTCTCCAAAGCCATGTAAAAGCAAAGAACCTGTAAAAACAGAATGGGGATCTCAGAGTGTTGTGTTTACCTATTTCCAAGGGGATATTAACAGTGTGGTAGATGAACATTTTTCTAGAGCTCTCAGCAATACCAAGAACCCACAAGACCTGAGCACAAAGCACAAGGGTAATACTGTTGTCCTGAAGAATGGTGAGCAGCTTTCCACTCCTGAGCATGGTGCTGGATGGGGGGGACTGGCTCTCACTAAGGAATTTGAGATCCAGTGAGCTTAAATTTGGAACTGTGTGCAAACAGGAAGCAAGAAAATCATACTTGTAAAGCCCTCGATTACATAGCTGGGACCTCCTGGGTAAATCCCTGTGATTGCTGGGGTGATTCCCAAGCTGTCCATGGGCCTGGTGGCAAGACTAGGTCATAATTTTCCAGCCAAATGTGTCCATTACTGCTGGATGCGTTAAGTGTATTATGACTTCAGTTGACATCTGTACAAAAATGTATTTGTCTGTGCTTGCACGTGTCAAAATCCTGCCTGAGGTAGCAACCTGTAAAAAAGCACATGTAGTACTTACTGGAGATATTGGTGGTGATGGTTTAATCTGCTTTTAGTATGAACTTGCTGTTGATTTTTAGAATAAGTAGCACTGAAGTGAATATATATTTCTATAAAAATGAATATGCAATCTGGTAGCCTTCACTTAGAAGTCTGTTGGAATTTGCCTTGGAAAAAAGTAAGAATTGATGTGACCTCAGAGGCTTTCCTTCTCTTTTTAAATAGAGAGCGCATCTCCCCATCAGTGGAACTTCTCTCCACATTGCTACAAACCATATCCATCACCTTCTGCAACAAGCATGTCAGATTCTGGTCTGCATTTCTCTGCTGCTGGTGTGGCAGGCCAGTACCAGCCATCAGCTCTGCGGAGTCACGCGACTCAACCCGCAGATTTATGGCCCTTCCCCTCGGCTGCGACTCCCGGTGTCACCAGCCCGGTGTATCACCCTGCCCTGCCCGACCTGCACGTGGTGGATGAACCCATCTCTGACAGGAAATACGGTTCTCTTCTTGGCCTTCTGCAACAGGAAAGGTGCCTGACATCCATGCAGGAATGTGCCATGAAGCAACACTCAAGCTCTGCTTGTATGACTGGACCTGCCAGGTTACAAAATATGAGTCAAAGTTCAGCTCCTGGGGGAGGTAAGAAAATACTTACTGTCACTTTATTCTTTGATGGCATCTTATGTGAAGAGGCACGATAATACAGACTGTTCCTAAGCTTCTCAAATTGGAGCCAATTTCAGCCAAACTCAGAAAAAATGTTTTTCAATGGATGACCATGCTAGTTGGTATTGATTAGTTGTATGATATGGTTCAGTGAAGAAATATGCCTTGCCTACTCGCACGATATTCTACCTTCTGGCTTACATTGGGGAGGTGTTTTAAGTGAATATAAACATTATTCACAGGGCTATCAGGATCTCTGCCCCATAGATTAGCAGGTATGATTTGTAACAGATGCTCCCCTATTGGGACCAGAAAGGGGTGGCCAGGAAAGATCTTTGAGCAGCCTCACTGTGCAGGGCACGAATGGTGTTCTGAATACAGGACTGGAAGCTGCAGCCCTTACCACCATGGCCAGGGCTTTTTCTCCTCCCAATCTCTGTCTGTAGCTGGAATGACGAGGGTACAGGGGCTGGTGGGCCAGCCTTGCCTTATCTCCTGGCTGCCTGCCGTGAAGCACTGCTGCCCTGCCTGTCAAGGGCTGTGTTTTCTCCGTGCAGATATCCCAGAGGCAACGCAATGATTGTTACTTATTTCATATCAACAGCTATTGGGAATACCAATCCTAGGTACTACCAGCACACAACAGAAAGATGGTTGATGACTAAAACCCATTTCCCAGGAGCTTAGTTCCTCACAGCATCTAGATCTGCTGGATAAAATTGCTCCCTTTGTGAGTAATTTCTGCCTTTGTGAAGCACTCTGGGGTCCAGCTTCCTGGCCAGAGCCCTGGTGCCCTGTTAGGGTACGCCTGCATTGCTGTTCCTGGGCGTTCCCCAGTCAGGCAGCTTGACACTGGTCTCCATGAAAAAGGGTTGTGAAATTGTTTAGGGAGTCTGCTGGAAAAATACAGCATGTCCTACCTGGTGCTTCTAGATAAAAAGGACCAGGCATGTGAAGAACTAATCCTGAGGGTTAGGTTTTGAAAAATAACCAGCTGTGAAATACCTGTTGGTTACCCAGTTTCGAAACTGCATCAGCAGTAATTTGGCATAATGTGAGTTTCTGCAGACACAAACAAGAGTTTACCCACAGTTCCTCTTTTGTGGATACCCCAAAGCTATGTTGTTATGAGGACCCCAGGTGTTGGTGTTTTGTTGACTTACTCCTGCTCCAGTGTCTAATGCCTCTGTGTCTGTACATGGAAAAGGGAGAGTGCCTCTCTCTTCAGCTGGAATACAAACTTTCTGCTCATGGTACATGCACAGATGGAGCTGAGGCTTTGTGTATGTGCTGCACAAGAACTCACCCTAGGCTTTTTTTCCTAGTAAATGACAGTCTAATTACTTTAAAGATGATGTCTGAACTTCCAGGATTTAATAAGAACAAGGTTAGGTGCAAGGAGGGCAATGGGAGCCTATCAAGGCTTGGGAACCCGAGGAACTGAGTTCTCTAGGAAAGGAGATGTTTCATGAAGCTAGTCTTGGGATCAAAGTAGGAAAGCACTGTTAAGAGCATTGGACTTTTTTCCCCAAAATATTTAAGAAAGAAAATGAGTGGAGAAAAATTGAAAAGCAAATTAAACAGCTCAATATTCCGCAGCCATCACCAGTTAAAGACATTTCTTTCAGGATGTTTACAGAGCCTTTCTGAATATTCAGGGAGCCTCTTAACACCACACATTACACCATATGTGTGCTTCTTGTATAACCCAAGAAGGATAGATAAGAAACGGCTGGTCTGCATTTACAGGGAGCCTTTGGCAAATCCCTAGGATGTATGCGTTTAGTCTGGCTGTGGGAGTCCTTATTTCCTGGCTCTATCCATTAAATATACTTCTCCTTGTGCTGTGTCATGCCTAAGAACAGCTGATATTTATATTTATGGAAGTGTATGTTGCTATGCCAGACAGCACAGAGCTCCCCAGCACCTGTGCTATAGGCTGGGCTGCAAAAGCACAAGGTTTCTTTAGGAACTGCTGTCTACTTTTATCTCTGTTGAATCCCTGCTCATCCCTGGTTTTTTGTTTGTGTTTTTTTTTGAGAGAGGAAAGCAAGCGCTTACCAAAGCTCAGAGAATCCCAGTGTAAGCCACCCAACTGCAGGTGAGTAATGAAACCAGCAGGTTTGGAACAAATCAGTGCTCACTTATGAAGGACTACAGCCTTGCTTATACATGCAGAATTAAAGATGTTTCCTTGTTGTACTTCAAGAGCTTGGTTTTCCTGCACATAGACACACCACCTCCCATAACTACACTTACAAAGAAGAAGAAAATCAGTGCATTATATTAAAATGAGATATATGATTTTTTTAAACCCATGTACCTTCGATTTTGGGGATATTGGGGATATACCAGAATTGTGGTGCCTGTTTTTCACTGGCTGTCCAGGTTTCAGATCCCAGAGAGACAGGACACCCTTTGCTTTGTACCTCAAGCACCCAGCTTCAGGCTGAGGCCCCTTTGGACCTGTGTGCTGGCACTGCTACAGTCTGCACCAACAAACCCACCAGACTGCCAGGAGAGCTGTGCTAAGAAATTACTGCAAAAGTATCCAGGCTTCCATATTGTTATTACTCTCTTGAGACTGGGTCATACCCTGATGTTGATTCCTTGATGTGCAATGTTTTGGGGATACTTTGGATGGGTCATTCTGGTTATTCTAGTGAGGGCTGTACTGCACCAGGCCCAAAGGTGCAATTTTGTTTACACAACATCTCCACAGATTACATGGACTGTGTTGTTTGACTCTCCTGCTGATGCTGCTCTGTTTTTCAGGTATTCAGATTCATGACAGAAGACGAGATTTGTACTTTTAGCAACTGGATGTTTCTACTTCATCCTGAAAGAGAAAGTTCTTCTGTGAACTTTTATTGTTTGCAACTGTGAATCAAGAAGAAATAGACCGCAACTGTCCTTTCTTTACTATTTGGGGAATGAAAAAATAATCTTTTTCTATACAGGAAATGATTTCTAATAGCTGTGGTATTAAATCTGGCAGCATGTCTGTTGTGCAGAAATATTGTCTACTTAAGGATTTTCATGTTGCCCTCTTGAAAGGACTCTTAGCACTTTTAAATCTTTCTGTGTTTATTCATTTACCCTCTCTTGATAAGAAGCACAATTCTTATCAATGCAGCTAATAGCTGATAAGTGCAGGGTTGCAGTTCACATAAATTCAATGCTGTAGCTTGGTTTGATACCTCTAATGTTTAAAATAGTCTTAGGTAATTGACAGGAGAATTCAAAGCAACCATAGGTCAGCAAAGAATGTTATGTTTCGAAAGTGCAGCAATTTGTAACCATACTTGGAATTCACTGGGATATTCTTCAGAAAGTATATAACCTACTTGTGCCTGAAGGCTCTGGTTTGCCCTCTCAATAATATGTAATCATCCTCTAGATAGCAGTGAATTCACACTAGCTCTGGGGGGAAATGTGGGTCTTCATTGGCTGCAATTAAAGCACCGTTGAACCAAAAGCTAGAAAAGGGAATGGTCTGTTTTCCCAGCCTCTCTGCAGTTGTAAAAGGTTCTTTTTTCTAAATAAACTCTGTGAGGCTGAATTTTGAATTATTGAGCATGAAGGACTGGATTAGGGTTTTATAAATAATTTTAGTTCACCAACTTCAGGTGTTTATGGAAGTTACTTAAATACATTTTTTTTTTAATCTCAGTTTGTGTCTTACAAGTTTGCTGTGGCAGATACATGTTCTGCACCAGCCTGAAATCACATGCAAGGAGAACTGTTTTACCTAAATAAATGACAGACCAACATCCTCTCTCCCTACAGATGAGCCCTGGAAAAAAAAACTTGCTTGTTTTTAATATTTCTACAAAATTCCATTTTTCCTGTTCTGAGTTTAGGAATCCCTCTCCAGGTAAAATGGAGCAAATGCCCAAGGAGCCCAAGAGTCCCTCAAACCCTTTTCAGTGCAGATTCCACACTGGGCACGTGGGTGCTTGCTCTCTTCTCTGGCTGTTAGAAGAATGATGATGGGGTGGAGGGCTGGTGGGCAGAGGCTCTGCTGCTCTCACACCACCACAGCAACGTGCACCAGACTGTGCCAGGGTTTGTTGGCATCTCACTGTTATTCTGCAATAAACATTGTTAACCCATCACTGCAACTTGCCTTTAATAATTTAGTATGAATAGGGGTTTGAACATTTCAGAGCAGTTCCCTACATTACGTAGGCCTTTATTGATACATGCATATAATATATATATTAAAAAATTACAGATACACATATATGCTCCTCTAGAATGTTGCTTGTCCAGAGTGGAGTGTTTCTGGCTTTCCAGCTCAGGCCGGTGCTGTGTTCCCAGTGCTGCCCTGCTGCTGTCATGCTCCAGTGACTGCATCTTCATTCCCATTCAGCTCGTGCTCTTTCTCTGGGAAGGACTTGGCAGCCCTCTCACTGCGTTTAGTAGCTGCCATCTGGTCCTTCCCACGGTTATTTTTGATGCCTTCTCTGGATCTAACAATCCCGGTGGTGATGGGAGAAGGGATGCAGGATGTACTCCTTTCAAGAACTTCCGACTCCCTGAATGCCAGCACACCTCTGCAGAGCCCACTTGGAAGGACAGATGCGGGGCCAGGTGTTACATCCCTGGAAGCATTCAAAAAGCGTGTGGATGTGGCTCCTGGGGACGTGGTTTAGTGGTGAGTGCAGTGATGCTGGGTTAGTGGTAGGCTCTGATGATCTTGGAGGTCTTTCCATCCTTAATGATTCAATGATTTTCCAGTAATGTGCTGACCCTGTGAGAAAACACTATTTGCCTTCGTTTGGGTGTCCTCTCGTCCAGGAATAACTTGTTTGCACAGATGGCTTTTCTCCTCCCTTTTCCTGATGGGCAGGTGAGATGCAAAGTACATGCTCTGTGAGATCTGGTCAGGGATTAATGCAGAAAAATACTCAGATATTGGACATGCCCTGTGAGGAGTCTGGGCCCCTTTTGAATCAGCTGCAGGAAGTGGTGTGCATTTTTTCACCATGCGTGTTCCAGAGCACAGACACTTCGCAGGAGTCTTGCTGTGCCTCCTCACAGGCTGGCCCTTCCCCAGCTCTGATGGTCAGATAAATTTTGTGGGTGGCTGGGAGTTGTGACCTGGTTTAGCTACTCCACCCCACTGCAGTCACTCATTAGTAGTGTTAAAAATAGTCCTGGACTGCAATGACAAATAGCAGAGATTCTTTTGGTATGAAAGAAAATCCTAAAGGTTGTATAAATATATATATAACATTAAATTAAATTAAAAAACTAGAGGAATGCTTATGCTTTTTAGAGAAGGAAACACAAGTTGATGTTTCTTTTGGTTTTGCTCAGGTGTCAACTGCTTTGTCCCATCCCAGGTGAGCAAGGGACACCTCATGTTCCCACGTGGCACGTAGTCTTTGGTAAACACTCATCACTGGAATTTTGGACTGTCTTGTGGTTTTTAATCCTCTTTTCTGGCAGGCTCTGCTAGGCAAGACAATCCTGATCCTGGGTAAAAGTATTGTTGCTCTTTGCTCTGTGATCTGTTTTCCTGTACTGTCTGGTTTAAAACATTGCATGTTTCAGGCTCAGGGCTCAATTCTACTTTACTGCTGATCCCGAGAGCTTGGTACTTCTCTGAGTTATCATGTATCATTACAGTGGAGGATTTCAGCAGCAAACAGATGCAAACTGGTGGTTTTGGTGCCTTGGTTGCTGGGAGAAGAATGCTCCCTTGTTTCAGTATCACAGGCCGTGTTGGAGGGCTGTGGGTTACCTCACTGACAATATTGCTGACAAGCAGCTCCACTTTCAGCACATCCCACAGATCACAATTTCTTTGCTGTGGGGGTGAAAAAGTGGCTGGGGGTGGGGAGGCAGCAGCTGGGATCGGCCACAGGGCCATGGGCTCCCCGGGCCACCTCAGAGGGTATTTCTGAGTGGCTGAGCCAAACTGCCTTCGAGCCAACTCAGATGCAGTGTTCCCCCAAAACAAGGTCCAACAGGAGACCCCTGGATTCCCTGTAGACCACCATGAACACAACTGAGCACGGTGCCCCTGCTGCTGACTCACCCTCCCTCCCAGCCTTGTTTCTAGGTAGGTGTTAAGTTGGGGGCAGCAAAACCCTCAGAAAGGTGGCTGCTTCTCTGATCTTCATCCTCACCTCTGTACCCTCATCTCCTCCCACCCCCCAGCCTGGGGTTTGCATGTTCTGGGTTTGTGTCTGAGTGGGGAAATTTTTTTTTTCTCATCTCTCTTTCTCCACGTGGCCAATGCTGGATACCACACAGGACTATATAAATGTTATCAAGCAGCAGTTCACTCTGAAATACAGCTGTATTGCATCTCCTGCTCATAACCTTTCCGTCTGAGACAAGGATACAGTGGAAAAAAAAAATAAAATTCCACGCTCAGAATTATAAAGCACTCAATTAGCTCCCTATACTGTGTTTTACCAGAGAGAGGTGTCACTTTAGGTGAATCCTTCTGCCAAACAGAAGAACAAATTGAGCGGATGGAAGGAAACCGAATGTACCGAACACCCAAAGGGCATCTCTGGTAACCAAGCACAGCCTAAAATAACCCTGTACCAGCTGCCTGTTGAACACTGTATCCCTGTGCCTGGGCAGCAGTGGAAAAGCACTCCTGCAAGGACAGGCTTCATCTCTCACCCCGTGTTTCTAGGCACAAAGATGACCCAAGTCCTGAAGATACCAGTGAATGACGTGGCCAAGGGACAACTTTTTGATTTGACCTTCAAGAAGATGAACCCTTTCGTGGTATTTAAAGTCATTCCCATGGAAGCATCAAATATCTGCTTGTCTAAAAGTTTTGTGGACCCCATTCAACCTCTGCAGCAGCTCCCATGTTTGACTGGACCTCGCTGCAGCTCCAGAAACCAAGACATCCGGATTTCTGTAGGCTGTAGAGCAGAGTGGACTAACACAGAAGAGCCAGGTTCTGCAGAGGGCAGGGAGGAATGATGTTGCTACTTGTGAACTGCCCAAATATCATCTAGTCTCGAGCATGTGCTGCATAAATGATATTTAAGAGAAGTCACCATATGCACCTCACCAGCATGAGGAACATTGTGTGCAATATGGGTATTGTACTCAAACCACTCCAGGGGAAAACACAAGGGCTAATTAAAAATTATGGGCAATTAGGAAAATCTTCCAGCTGGACTTTTTGATGTATAAAGTTGTTTGTTTGGTTTTTTTTTTTTGTGGGGGGAGGGGTTATAAAGTTGCTCTAAGTAAATTCTAAGGAAAATTTCTTAACTTTAGTCAAACTGTCACATAACCAAGATATTTGAGACACGTGATACTATCACAGTTCCACCTACCCCACATTGTTTGTTGGTGCTGGATTTGTGCCATGTTTTAAGAAAAGATTAGTATCAAATTACTCTTTTTTCCACATCCCAGGGTTGCACCAATGACTGCTGGCTGTAAGTGTGCAAAGAGCAGCCAGGCATTATTCCGCTTGTGCATCATAAAGGGACTTTGCTAGAAAAGCACCATCCAGAACTGCAGCACGTTGTGGGTACACAAGACCTGAGGTCTCTGTGTAGCACGAAGGTGAGTGATTTACTCTGAGCTGGAGGCCAGGGGCAGGAGCGGCTGGGAGTGTTTCCACTCTGCTTCATGCAGGATCTAAGCACCCTCTCACTGACCTCTGCATTTGCCAACAGAGCGTGAACAATTGCCCAATGCCTGCCCTGGGCAATTTGGATTGTTTTCTGTGTTTGTATAAATATGTAGGATCAGGATTGCACCAGTTGTCCTGTTTCTTACCAAAAAACCCCAAAATAATCCCATTTCTTAGATGGATTTAAGACTTAAAAAATTCATATGCATCATCCCTAAGGTAATATCTTGAACAGAGTTGGTCAGCAGGGCTCTTTCACAGGGCAGGGTTGAGCTGCTGACGCTGCATGACTAACTCCTGCCGAGGCAGGGCTGGAGGATGAGCTGGGTCTGATAAGGAGGTTTCTGAGTCTGTTTTCCAAAACACATTGTTTTGGACCTCTTTTCTTGCAGTAACACTCATGGGATGATGCAATGTCCGGGAAGATCAGCAAGCAAAAGCTGCACTAGAGCTCACAGATGTGGGCAGACATCGAGTCCAGGGATGCACCACACATTGTCATCCCTCTGTGCATCCCTGAGTAGCGTCTTCCCAGCGCAGGTACAAAAGACGACCCCCTCTGCCTGCACAGAAACCCGTTGTCTGTATCTCAAAAAGTAGTTGACGTTTTGCTGTTGTTTTTATCCTCTTGTTTCACAGGAAGTGTTGAGAAATGACAGCTTGGGAAGCAGCTCTGGAATCATCCTGCAGGGTGCTGGTGCTGCCCAGGCAGCAGCAGGCTGCTCCAATTCCAAGCAGATTTCCCACACTGACAGGCTGTAGGGCACAAAACAACCGTGTAACAATGACTAATGAGAACTGCTGCCTGTCGCCATGCACAAACGCTTGGGAGGGGAGGGATTTCAGGCAAATTCTTCTCTGTTACTCCTCCTTGTCTGGGAAAAATGCTTTCTGTGGCTTTGCAAACTGGGGAGCGCAGGAACCCAGAGCCAGGTTTATTCCCCTGTGCATATCCATCCCCCTCCTCATATCTCATGCACACAACTGCTATGTGAACAGAAATTTGCTTTACTGCAGGCCAAAAACCTGAGGATTTCCTGGCCTGATTCTGCCTTTGCTGCCTATGGAGACAGACACGAGGTTCCTCACACACAAGAGGAGCATCGGGAGCTGAAGCCGTGGCAGTTCTGCCCGTGCCTCCGACTTTGTTTATGTCAATAAGAACATCATGTTGCACATCTCTGTAGGCACAACCAAAGGAAAAAAATTAGTGTCTCTAGTCTCTCTGGCTCAGTCTGAGCAGTTCTGGGACTGTGTTCTGAATCTTTTTTAGCAATCTTGAAAGGAGGGAGAGAAATCTGTAATTAAATCAATACATATGTAAACGAGCATCTGCCGCAGAACCAGTTTTACTTCTTTGTGCTAAAGATGTATTTCTGTTGATGCGTTATTTGTGACATATTCTTTGTATATAAGGGTGTCATTAAATTGGATTTTGGCTTGATCTAAGCAATTAAACAAGTCAAATCATTCTATGCACTTGCGGGATTTTTTATGCTGTTATGTTGCCTCTTGATGTGTGTTTTGAGGCTGCCTCTCGGCTGACAGCTACTTTGATGATTTATGGTTATTCAGAAATAGGTTTTGGTAAATCATTCAGGTAATAAACAACCAGTTTTCGAGTTTTCACTGACCAAATGTGGTTGGATGTGAAACTAAGAGGTCTTCTGTCAAGCCTACATTTGGATGGGGTTTTTTTCTGAGCTTCTCTAAGAGCAATGGCTTCAGTCACTTCAGTCTAACTCCTTGGTGGTTCTAAAATCAAGTAGCTCTATTCCAGCAATCCTGGCATACAGGAAAAATATTGAGAGCCTGGAGTCTTTGTGGTATGAAAGAATATACTGTTATTGCTCATGCAGGAAATTATTCTGGCCTTATATTTCTGGAACACTCAGTGCTGCCATGTAGGCTGGAAAAGAGGAGGCTCAGGGGAGGCAAAGGGATTGCAAATTGTGCTTCTTCCTGAGTCTGGAGAGGGTTTTGTCAAATCTGCATAGAGGAAAGAGTGTTTACCCACCTTCTCCTCTGCAGCATGGCATCTGTGATAACACTTTTGGTCAAGACCAAAGAGAATCTAGGGAATCTAGTCTGGATTATGGTGGAGACAGTGCTTGGCAACTCCTGAAATAGGATAAAAGGGCATAATTTGTGTAAGACCTGTACATTGTCTTCTGTTAATTAGATCAATCATTTCCACATACTTCTTTCCAGACATCATGAACCTCCTGTTCCGTCTTTTGGGAGATACCTGTTCATCCTTGCCATGCAGAGTGGAAAACTCATTTTATATCTTCACTTTTGAACTCGGGTATGTGAAAGGCAGTGGTGCGAGAGCTCTGGGTTTGTACCAAATCACTTTCAGAATTATTTGTACACCAGGGCTCATTCTTAGAGACCTGAATCATGTGCTTTTACCCTCTAGGACAAGCTCTGTGGGTTTTCTGACTATTTCAGGCCAACAGGTCATTTCTACCACTAAACTCTCCTGAGGCTGTTTTCAGCTGCATCTAGTGCTCAGAAAATGAACCTGGTAAACACTAGAAGGAGATTGTGTAATTGCCTGGTTTTGTGGTTCATGATATTTCGCATAGGTGGGCGCTGTGGTGTGAACCTGTTTTCAGTTCCACTGGTGTTCTTGCCTTGCAAAACTAAGAAAACCCCACTTGAGTCCTCTTTTCAAACACCCTGAAGACTGTCCCCAAATGCCTCACACTCTGCAGTTATGCAGGAGATCAGGGAAAATTTGCCTTCCTGCACTAAATGCGGGCTGTCACTTAGAGACTGTCTCTGCAGCTTATGTCACTGCCGTGGAGCTTCACAGGTCAGGGGCTGGTTAGAGGGTACAGGATGTGTATGTGTGTGGCAGCACTGAAATTCAGCATTTCACTATGTCGTTGTTATCCGTAGTGCTTTAACTCAGTTCTTTGAGATTTAGGTTGAATTCCTGGGTCAGGAAGCTGGGAAGGGCAATGTTGCTCCTCAGGAACTGCACTGCAGGAGAGGGTAACCTGTGGGAGGGCTGGGACCTTGTGGTGGGTCGACTTTAGCTGCCAGGTGCTCACCCAGCCATTCTCTCCACAAGACATCAGGGTGAAGGCAAGATGAAAAAGCTTTGAAAGAAGAGCTTGTGTCAAGATCACTCTACAATTACCATCAAGTCCAAAACAGACTCAACTCAGAATTAAAAAAAGTTTTGCTAATCCACTCTGAAGTTATATTTATGCAATCCACTCTGAAGTTATATTGCTCTGCAGATTCGAGCTGGCATTGTGATTTTTTCTATGTCATCTGAATAGATCTGGCTGTTTATCTCTCTGGATCTGTACCTTTGTCAGCAACAGGTAAACCTCATTTCACTAGTGACGAAATTGAGACCATCTCACTTACCCAAGATGTCGTAAGAAACCAGACACAGGCAGCAAGGGAAAGTGAGTGTCCTGTCTTCCTGATATGCCATCTCAGATGGCAAAGGCCCACAGGACCCACATCCTGGCTGGCTCATGGTCTGCAGTGAGATGTAAGAAGGCTGATGCTAAGGGAATAGGTTGGAATATGTTTTGGGTTTTCTTTCCTCTCTCTCAAGCCACTGAGCCCAGTTTCTGTAACGTTTCCCCGATTTACTGGCACGGGGATGACAACACTCACTACTTCTGTGGGTAGATTTTCTTCTGGCTCAGCAAAATGGTGGTAGTTTCTTGATTTTTTTGTACGTTCTTCTTCCCCTCCCTGAATACTTGGGGGAAATGGTCCTTTTTTTCCTGTCCTTAAGGTGAGAGCCGTTAGGGTGCTTTCCCAGAGCAGGATATTTGGGGCTTTCCTTTCACTGTGTTTTGCAGCAAGTGGCCATTGTGGTGTGAAAGCCTCTCCGACTGCATCACCTCTGTGTAATACTTCCCTCCAGGTGTGCAGGGGGTTTTCAGGCCAAAGATTTTCCACCTTAAAATAAAGGTTTTTGCAAAAGGGAGTTACAATATCTGGAGTTTGGTCACTAATTCAAGTGAGTGAGGAGAAATGTGTTCGACGGCCTGGACTTATGAGGAGCTGCTTCGGAAAGAGAAAGTGTGACCTGAGCAGCATCTGTGTGTCCCCAGGCCAGCTCTCGTCAGCCAAAGTACTGGCATGGGGGGGTTCCAAGGGGATGTGGGGATGTGCTGGGTGGGACTATGGATGTGCCTCGGCACCAGCAAAGAAGATGAAATCTCATAGCTCTGCAATTTGATGTGGTGGTCTGTGGCACATAGCCCTGCATCTGACTTATTACGCATGAGATATGTTTGGAGGAGTCTTCTCCATGAGAAACTCGTTCCTCTGGTGTAACTTGATCCTGTGGGACCTCCATCTGGATAATCATCTTAATTTTTCAGTTTTATTTTTTTAGCCTTATCATCCCTTAAAACAGAGTGCTTGGAACAAGCAAAGTTTTTCTGTAGCTCTACAGAATTTTCTCCACACCTTATGGGGAATCTCTGGGAAGGATGAAGGAGCTGACAGGCGCAGTGTTCTTCCTGGGCAGTTCTAGTCCATCACAGTCTGAGTGTGGTGGGATTGGGGCTGGGACTGGGTGTGGGGCTCCCAGGAGGGTAACTTTACTGCTGGAGCTGCCTGGGTGCTACTCTGGCCCTTGTGGTAAATGTGAGATGAGCTGAGGTCTCTCAGCTTCTGTAAAAAGGCTGCAAGCTCCAAGAAGCACAGTGTGTCTGCTGGTAAGAGCGACTTGTACCCAGAAACTGCAGCGAATTTGCTCCCAGCATGAGCAGGAACACGAGTCGGGGCTGCACTTTCTTCTGCCATCACATTCCTGGAAGGATGGGAGATGCTCTGCTTCTGTGTCAGGCTGGAGCCACTTCTTGTAAATACCTCTCCTCTGGCATGAAAAGGGCTGAACTGGCATATTCGACACCATGTCATTGCCAGGTACTCTACATTGCCACCTTTATTGACTCATTGTTCGTTTTCAAGTGTGCAGCACCCTTTGCAAACAGGGTAATTAGAAACAGACAGCTCAGAGGATATTTGGAGACCTGCAGGCAGTGACCAAAAAAAATTCAAAGCGGGTCTTGCTGGTGCTGAATGTATCTGGCTCTGATGAAAATGATGTGCTAGGGGGCAGGAGGGCTTAAGCTGCAAACCATGCTTTGCCACTGGTACCTGTGTTGAAAAGGAAACATCTCCCTTGGGAAAACAAAGTACTGGTGGGATGGCTCATCTACACAATTACCTACCTTGGTTTTAACTTTCTCATTGTTTAGAAGGAGAAACATCTTGAAGGCCTCGTGTCAGTACTTCTAGAGTCATCATCCAACTGCAGCACTGCCATGGGGAGTCTCCATCATCTGTCTGGTGCATACCCAGAGTGCTACAGGAGAGGCTGTACCCAGACCAAAGTTTGACATTTGTCACCATGCTGCCACTATTTTCCATGGCTGAGGCTGTGGTGTTTTCAGCAGTGTGGTGCCCTGGCCCACTGGCCACTCCAGTCTTGGAGCTCCTGCACCCCCATGCACCAGGACACTGCTGAGGAGGAAAGAAAGAAAGAAAATGAATTTCTGATGTTTCAACACTCCCACTTATCACACACAGCTGCCAGTGCACTGCTTAAGCATGAACTTAGGCATGCGCTGAGACTTGGGTGCTGGTGATGTCCTTGTCCTTGGGGCTGGGAGTTTTCCCACATCTCTGCAGCCAAAACTCATTTGCTTTGCAGTGTGGGAAAGAGGGAGCTGGCCCAGTGTCCAGGAATTAGTTCAGGAGGTACCTTCCCCCATTGGCAGCATGGTTTCCATAGCACCAGGGATGTTGCTATATTTCCACTTCTGGATGTCTTGTTTCCTTTTTATTTCACTAACGAGGTGTCACTGAGCTGATTGTGCTGCTCAGGTTTCCGTGCTCAGCCCACAGACAGGAGTTCCTGGAAAAGGGGTGACATCTATCGCTGCCTGGGGTGTGTCTATGCTCCTGTGGCCGTCAGCTGAAACAACTGAGCAAGGTCAGAGCTCAGCCCAGATCCAGGCTTTTCACCATCTCTAGTCATGCAGTAGGGGCTGCTGGGTGGGCTTGGGGCCATCACCTGCTCTTCCCCACTGCGGCTGCCAAACCCTGAGCCCGACCTGGGCTCTGCACCAGCCCTGCCCCCATGGTCAGTGGGTAAAGTGGTGGTGTGCCTTCGCAAGACACTCACCAGCCATGAAGTGCTGCTTCCTTACAAAGGAAACCTGCTCAGATGCAGAAACTCCTGAAACATCAGTGCTTTATGGAAGCTGGATTTACTTTCCTCTTTAAGCTGGACTTGTCCCTGCCCTAACCACTAAGAATTTTGTTATGTCAGCAGCAGCTTTTGCAGCTTTACTTTGCTTTTCTCCTCACAACGCCCTTTGCTCTGCAGCCTGAGCTGTGTCCACATCCCTGGGGCACGGGATGTGTGCTTGTCTCCAGGGCTCCTCTGGCGTTGCCTGTGGGATCATGTCCCAGTATGGAAGCCCGTCATTTGTAATAACTTTCCCGGTGTCTATGTGAGGCAGAGATGGAGGGACGGACAGGGCAGGGAGAGGAGCTGGAAGAGTCAGTAGATGGCAGAGTTGGTTTAGCAACTGTTCTCTGTTGTGCCTCTCACAGGTTCTCAGGGAATTTATGATGGATTTGTTATCAAGATGACACCCCAAAGCTGGGGCTATTGTAGCCTGACCTTTGAGCAGGCTGGGCCTGGAGCAGGGGCGAGCATTCCCATGGCTGTGCTGCAGCAGCAGCAGGGCTGGCAGCATGCAGGGGGAGAGGGCTCCCCAGGACACAGGCATGTCCTGCTCGGAACGTCATGGCTTATGGCTCTGAGGCAAAAGGGCTGTGGGATACCACCACAGTGTCCATCACACCCCGTGGAAGGCGGTGCTGCTCTGCCTTTGAATCACTTTGCAGGAGACTCAGAAATGGTTTTGCTGCCTCTGACCATGTGTGCATTGTTTGGGTTGGGCTCTCAGACTGAGTGTTCCTGCATGTGAATTTCCATCTGAACACAGATCTCTCCTGCCACGGGTGCTGCTTTCCTCTTGGGGGTGGTCAGTTCCAGATAAGGGCTGAGGGTTTCCGCCTCAGAACCCTCAGGTCAGAGTAGTGTTCCTTGTCTACAGCTCACCTTTCTGGCAGCGCACCCTGGCTGGCTCATCTCCTGCCACTGACAGCAGTGGCACTCTCTCTTGCTCACCTTGGGGCTGTGTGTGACCCTAGCAGGATCCTAGTGCTCTTAAGGGTTGAGCATAGACTCCTGTAGGATTCAAAGAGCAACAGGAGGAGGGGAGAAATGGCTGAAAGGGGATGAGTGAAGAGCCACAGAGGTGATTCTTGTAGTGGTGAAGAAAGCCTTATGATGAGAGCCTTATGCAGCTTGATGTGTGAAAGGTTTTGGAAAAGATGAGTAATTTGCATTAATATTGCCTTGGCAGGAGAATTGTGGTGTAATGCAGGGGAGAAATGCAAAAGATTGAATTAGTGGCTGCCAAATCTGTCTTGGGAGATTGCCCATCTCTTGATAATTTCCAATCAGGATCAAGATGATTTGCTGCAGGATGTGTCAGTGCCCAGTGAAACAACCAGGCATGGCCAGCCCAGAGCTCAGACAGCGTGAGGACTTGCTGCAAACCACCAGCTGTGGAGGGAGGGAAAGGAAGGAAAGGCTGAGCAGGTCAGCAGCTGATCTAGGTTGTGTCTCACCCACCTCCAATGACAGAAGCCACATAAAATCCTTGGGGTCCCATCCATCCCTGTGCTGCAAGTGGCGTCACCTCCTGAGATTTGGCCAAGAGCTGTGAAACCCAGCATAGGACATGGTGCCTTGATCTGTGGACACTTGCTAGCAGGGAACCTGTGTGGGTGATGGTAGCCGAGGGCTGGGTGGCTCTGCTGTGGCAATGCTGGGTTTGTCCTCATGGAGCCCAGCGAGTGCTTGGAGCCAGCTGCAGATGCAGCTGCCAGGGATCAGCCCCACAGTGTGGGGAGGAATTGCAGCGTTCCTCATCTCTTCCCAAGGCTTTTGTTTTGTTTGTGTGTCCCACGCGGATGCGGAAGACGTGGTCCTGTCTTTTGTCCTGGCGGGGCATGTGGGGAGGAAAAGGCAATGCAAAGTTGATTCTGGGGCCCCCCCCACCCACCCATCGTGTCGTTCCGTGGGAGGCAGCCGCTGGCATCAGCAGCCCTGTAGCCTCCCGCGGGTTTTGCTTTTCCCCACTCCTACCCTCTTCTTTCACAACATGAAAGGCAGAGCCTCACTGGGGTGTTTCACTGAGGCTTTGATGGGCACAAGCCCCCGCATCCCGTGCTGGAGGGAGCAGCTTTCGGCACTTGGCCGAGTGTGGGGGGATGCATGGGATGCTCTGTTCCCTTCCGCCGTGACTCAGGCAGCAGGGGCTTGTTTGGCAGGGCCAGGGCCGTGGGGCCCGCTGCACCAGGCTCTATTTTTAGGAAGTCGGGAGAAGTAGGTGCAGCCCTCACAGCAAGAAGTTTCTAGTGCCATTTGCGGTTTCGCAGCTTCAGTAAGTCTCAGCATCAGCAGTTTAGAGGCTGGGTGCTCTCTGTGACCCACACAGCAAGGCTGGCATTGTCACCCAGATGTGCAGCCCAGAAAGTCGCATGCCTTTCAGGACCTTCCGTTCTCTGTGGGGTCATTGAGGCTATTTTCATGCTGTTCCCTGCTCTCTTGGGGAAAGGCTTGTTCAGGGTGTGCCTGTGAGTCATATGGAAGGGCAGGGAGGTGAGAGGATAAGGAGGGAAATGGGCACAGGGGACAATGACCACCAGAGCAGCAAGGCTCAGAGGGACAATAGACAGCCTTTACCATTGTTCCTTGCTGCTCTGGAGTGTGGCAGAGAAGGGGCAGATGTCTGGAGGGACAGTAGTCCCCTTATATCTGTGGGAAAAATGCAATGGACATGGTGCTGTACACCCTGGTCTGATTTACCTGCTGGGACCACCTGTGTTCACATCTGCTGGAGCTTGGAACTTTTGCTGTCCTCCACATGGGTGTCTCCATGGCTGAGGGCCATAGGAAGCGATGGAGCTGCAGCCTGCCATTGCCACCATAGTAGCAACAACCACCATCTTCTGCTCTTTTCTTCCACAAAAAGACATGACCATCACAAATGTTGAAACCTTCATCTCTCCCTGTGGCTTCTTCTTGCTACTCTGGACTTCTTTTATTCATACCGAAGTAGAATATGAACGGAAACTGCAGCACAACCTTTCCTTCTCCGGATGCTGATGATGTTTTCTGTGGTGTTCTGTCTATGTCTGTTCCCTCTTCGTCTCTGATGACAGGGTTGTCCTGGAGACGAGAGAGCTCAGAGGATTCAGGAGAGTGAAAATCTGAAGAAGTGACAAAGCAAATGGTGGAAAAGCTCAAATTTCCCTTCTGCCCATGTCCTTGTACTGAAGGGACTTAACTGGGTTTCTCTCATAAGTTCCCTTCTTCATCCCTCCCACGGCATCACAGGCAAACTCCTTTTCTGACTCAGAATAAAATCTTCTTTTTGAATGTATTGTTCTTAGCACCGCACACCACCCAGCTTTTGTTAATTGTAAAGAGCATGTGGGGCAAACAGCACATTTTAAAAACTTAGTCACAAAACCACAGCAGGCACACACACACACAAAAAAAATCACTCTCTTTTCATCAGCTTTCACCTTGCTGCCTTCAGAGATGCTCCCAGCCTTTGACAGATCACAGGGGCAAGCAACCGGATATTTGCTCAGTAAACAAAACTCAAAGCACGGAGTACAAGTGGAGACAATTTGCTGATCAGCGGAAATACCACAACTAGGTCAATAGGAATGCAAGTGATGGATCAGATTTTCCCATTGTCTCACCCAGGGTTTATCTGACAGGAGAAACAGTGCCAGTCTGGGTTCATAAGCAGACAGGTGTGTTCAGAGGGTTTAGAGTGGTAAAAGAAAACCCAGTTGGTTTCTCAGTGACGGGCTAGTCACTAAGTGAAGGGGTGACTTCATCTTCCCTGGGATTATCCCATGCAGGCAGGCTCCTCTTTCTCGTGTTGGGTCCTTTCTCTGTCACCTATGATCCCCTGGACCATGCCACTCTTTCCCCAAGGCTATGTTCCTCCTCTTCTATGCTTCGTCATGTTCCTACATCAGGCAAACAGTTAGAGATGTACAACCACGATGCTGCCTGGACCTGGCATGGGGTAACATGAGCTTTGAGGATTTTGAGCCTTCCTCCCCCTCCCAACTACCCATGTGAGGAAGTGAGGTGGCAACAGAGCATGTCCCCAGGGGCGAACACCTTCACACACCCTGGAACAGGTTTTTCCTCCTGGGCTGCCTGGTTCTGAACAGGAGCATTGACAGAACTCTACCTTCCACAGACCTTGGCTGGCACCTCCTGGTTGGTCCAGCACTACTTATGTGGTGGTCACAGCAGTCCAGCCTGAGCTAGAGAAGCCACAGGACAGGGCAGTGCAGGGTGGATGGCTCCTGAGGGCCTGCTCCCTGACAGCCAGGGCAGTGAGAAGCTGGATTACTTATGTGGAACAATGGTTTCCTGAAGAGTAGCAGTCACTAACAAACCTCTGCCAGGATCCCCACTGTCACATTTTCCACTTGGTTTCTCCTGTCTGGATGTGGTGACTGGCAACTCAGTTTCTTGGTTTGCAGCACGAGCTGGCCAATCCTCTGGTGATGTTTTTTTTGCTGGGTATGCCAAACCAGAGCCTTTCCCCATCTTCTCACCAAACCCATCAGCCCCTCCAAGGATGCTGCCAGCTCCACCATTCCCAGCAAGGGAATAGGGCCAACGATGTGCTTGAGTTTTTCAGTGTTACCTACAGGCTCTTCTCATTTCAGTGAAGCAGTGGCAGACAGCTACCCAGAAATGGCTTTGAAGAGCTTTTATGTGCTGGGGACAACCAGGACCCAGGAATAGCTGTGCAGCACTCTCTGCAGCACTCAGTGCTGTGGTTTCATGTGTTATCGGCTGTCTCTGTCCCAACACATTCGGAAAGAGTATTAAGTGATGACTTCTCATGTCATTTTGTTTCTCATGTAGCGACTTCCACCAGATGTGTTAAATTCAAAGGAAACTCTGAAGAGCTTTGTAAAATGCTGGTGAGTGTGACAAGGCTAAGGCATAGGGTGAGCACTTCGGGGAATGAGTGCTGCTCCCCACTGTGGCCCTCAGCTGTCTAGGGTGTTCTTGGGAATGTCCAAATGCTTTTCACCTGTGGCAAGCTCACTGTGGCAGGGACAGTGTGCAGGAGCTTGATGTCAGACCAGACTCCTGTGAGGAGGCTGTGTCTGGCCTTTCCAAAGATGATGCCAATTATAAGGATAAAAGCAGGCACTTTGCAGTGCCCTCAGTCCGTTTGTGGGCTTGGTCCTATGAAGAGCAGGGCTGCAAGCTCAAGGGACCAGGTCCAAAGCCCAGGAATGCTGAGGAGACCCGTTTTTGTGCCCCAATACGATGGATCTCCAGCACTGTTTGGGTCACCTTGGAGGGGCTGGCAAACCCTGGTGAACTGAACAGCAGGGTAGCCCTTGGATGGTCAGGGTGTGTGGGCAGCCCCCACGGTACAGGCACTCTGGGGCAGGAACTCCAGCAGACACTCTCTCCTCTAGAAGGCGAAAGTGACACTGGGGGCTGAACTCAAAGCTGGCACTTCATCCCAAAGGATGAGCCCCATCCCCCATCACAGAGGTGTGGCAATCTTGCCACAGTGAAGGGTTACATGGCTCCAAAGTACCAGTCACAGCCTCAGCCCCAGGCCGTCCTCTGCCCACTTACTCAACTGCTGCCCACAAAGACCCTGAAGCCATCCCACGCTTCTGATTTGGACGTTATATTTAGGAGCATGGTGACCTGCCGAGGTCAGACTCTAATTCAGTTGCAGAGACGCTTGTGCTTTGTTACCAGTTTTTGCATTTGCAGCTCACAGCACCCTAACCACACCGGGCAGGATGCGGGAGAGAGGGCAGACAGCAAAAGCAGTGCTGGACTCCATCCTGCAATGCTCTGAGCAGCCCTGAAAGGCACTGTGTACCCTCCTCTCCTGGGACTTGCTCAGCACCCATTGCCTCAGCAGGATCCAACCCTTTATTTGCTGAGTGCACATCTGATAAGAGCATCGCCTCTAGCATACCACATTCAAAACAACTCTACATGATGGCTTGATGATGCCTTCAAACCAGCTTCACATGGAAGAAAATAGGTCTGCCCCCTGTTGAAAGCAGTGAGGACCCCCTGTATTTACCCTAAATTATTTTAGTGGTGTTACATGTCTGCACAAATGTCGGCTGCCTGAAAAGCTTGGTGGCAGGACCTTCCTGCCAGCCTGAGAGAGGTCAGGGCACACAGGGGGTGAAAGGGGTCAGGGCATAGATAAGATGTGCATTGCTCAAAGTTGCATGGTGGTGACACTGGGAGGTCAGCAGCAGGAGTGCCTGGCACCCCCAGCAGTACTTTTCATGCCCAGATATATAGATACAGGTAACATGGATAACTGAGGACACGGTCTGAGATGGCTTGTGCCCTTGGTACTCAGGTTCCAAGAAAGCTTCTTAAAACTTGTCTCCCCAGATTGATGGCCAAACACCCAGCTTCAAATTCTGCTGTTTTCTGAGGAACATGAAAGCTGTGCCCACGCTAGAGTCACAGTGCCCATAGACATGGCCCTTTCTCCCACATCAACCAGCCTACCCAGGCAGGGACGGCACCCATGAGGGTGCAGGAAGGGGAAGGCAGAAACCAAGGGAAGGCAGAAATCAGCAAAACACACCTGCCTCAGCCAAAAATATTCACTGAAAAAATCATCCTTCCCTTGAAGAAACTAAAGAGCAAAAAGCCTTTCTTCCCCTTTTGAGAAAAAACCCCAGATTTCCAAGTGCTTCCTAGCCCACAGCAGCCCACAGTGCTGCTCAGCAGCTCTCCACCTGTATTCGTAGTATTCATTTCTTTGAAGACAACTTGCTAAAAAACTTTCATCCACAGTAGGAAAAAACCCCGCCAGGGAATTGTTTGGAGTGATTCAAGGGCAAATATGAATATATGGAATAAGAACTTCTCTCTGTTTCTTGTAGAACAATAGGAAAAAGCATGGAAGTGCAACAGAGAAGAAAACCTAAGCAACCTTTTTTCTTGTTGTGGGAGATGGTAGTGAACAAACCTACCCACTATGAAGAGGTTTTTCCAGGAAGTGTGGGTTGCTGCAACCTGTATCCCTTGAGCAGCAGGCGCTTGCACAACAGTTCTCATGCTACTTGCAAGCAGCACATTTGGAGGAGCCTCGGCAACCTGCAGGGAGGATGAACGAACCCTACAGCCCTGAGACACCCCGACCCATCAGCAGCACCTCTCCCGGCACCATGAAGATGTTCATGGGCTTCCTCACTGTATTTATTGTAGCACAGATGATCGGGACCGTACTCTTCTGTTTGTATCTTCACATGAAGATGGATAAGGTAAGTAGAGTAAGAAGGTTGTCTCTTCTGGATTGCTGGCACAATTTCACTTCAGCTGTGGTGAGACACGCTGACCAAAAGGACGGACACAGTAGAAGACGATGCTGACCACTGGAGGGATGCAGCAGTAGCGTTTATCACACCCATGTTCTTATTTCTGCTTTAATTTGCCGTGAAGAGGTACACTAGGGAAGAGATCTGTTCGCTTTGTTAACAAAAAGAGAATGGATCAGTCAAGAAGAGCCGTTAAGAGCAAACCTCACAGCTGGTGGCCAGTCTGGCGGGACAGGAGAGTGTGGTTTAGGCATACAAGCCGCTATTTTAGTCTTGGTGGTGGTTTTTCTGGTTTCACAGCACTTGACAACACTGTGACATTAATTGTGAAGATGAAAGGTCCAGAAACAAGACTTTTTTTAGAGTTACATGGATGAATTTTACCAACTTCTCACTTCAGTTTAGGGAAGAGAAGACCAGATTTTAGTGCTTTATCATTTTTTTGAAGAGATACAGTATTGGTGACCCGGTCCCAAACTTGGGACAATATTTACCAAAAAGCTGAAGTCTGAAAAGCTGGTTTTGAGGTTGCTGTGGCTGCAGCCACACTTCATAATGTCTAAAATCACTGATCTGAAGCTATTTTCCTTCAAAGCAGAAAAGACTACCAGCTAAAGAAATATGCGTCTAAAACCCAGAAAGAATTTTTCTTACCAGATACACTGATAAGGTCATCATTACTGATTTTAAAATGTATTATCTTAAATTGAAATTTAAGGGGGTGATTTCTGATCTTCAAGGATGGAGAGCAATCTTGAGCTAGAGGGGTTTAAAGCTTGGGTCATGGAAGGGGACTTTGCTGCGCAGAGGCTGTAGCCTGGGGTGAAGGAGTGAGTAGAGGGTCCCCAGCAGAGTGAAATGGGACTGTACGGGACCATGGTAGAGGATCAGAGACAGCTGAAATATAGTCAGTCACAGGTGGCAGGAGGAATTCAGCTGCATTCGGAGCTTGTGGCAGGGCTTCAAACCCGACCCTTCACGCCCCAGTGCCGCCCATGCTGGGCATTCTGGCTGTGTGTCTTCGTGTCCGGCTTCACATGCTCTTTAATGTTTAGCTGTATGGGAGGTTTAAAAAAACACCAGAATCAGTATTTATTTATTTATTTATTGACTTTCTGATTTGTTTTTTTTTTAATCTGTTGTTTGGGGTTCTTTCCTGTTCTTGGTACATTTCAGCCTCGACCCACAAGTTGCTTTGTTCTCTTAGCAGCAATTTTTGGTCAATAAATGAGCGGAAAAATTTTGAGCCCCCTGTTTGGCCAGGGAAACCAAGGGTTGAGTGAGCATCCCAGCTACCCACTGGGGCCATTGCAAAGCCCTGAGTCCCTGAGCCACCTGCTGAGATTTCTCTGTCTTTTTGCAAAGGCAGAGGGGGACATTTAAAGTCATTATTGAGGTGATAAAATTAGAGCAATGCTTCTCTCACTGAGCATTGCCTATCAGGGTGTGCTCCATGGGTGCAATTCCCAGCAGATGAAGGTGCAGGTGCTGTGTCATGTGGCTGGCAAGAAATCTTGGTATCCTCTGCTTGTCTGCCCAGCTCATCCCGATGCTGAACATACGACCCTGAGATTCCCAGGCTATGATTTAGCCCTGGCAGGAATACACCCTTTCTCTCTTGCCAGCTGTTGCAGGTTTCCATTTAACATCCGATTCCTCGTCTCTTCTCTCCCCCATGGGCAGATGGAAGAGGTGTTGAACTTGAATGAAGATTGCATCTTCTTTCGGAAAGTACAGAAATGTCAGACAGCAGAAGGTCGCAAGTCAACATTACTGGACTGTGAAAAGATTTTAAAGGCTTTCCAGGATCTCCAGTACAAGGTATGTTCTGTTTGCCACCTCATGGACTGAGAGATGCCACCACCAGACAGTGCAGTGGCTCCTCATGTTTGGGTTCAGAAAAGTCAACTTGCACTACAATGTCCTCCTGGAGCAACCGAGGGATGCCCAGGCGAGGGATTAAGTGTTCTCATCCTGCTCAGCACTGAATTTGTTGTGCTGGCCAGAGCAGGCAGGAAAGGGACATTTCTTTCTTGTTATCACTGCCTCATAACAACAAATGCCTCAGCTCAACCTTCAGGTTTGCTGCAGTACTGGACTCACTACTGAAAATTTTGTCTGAGGTGGGGCCTGTTCAGCAGCCCTGAAAATCCCCACTGTAGGGGCAGGGATGTGCACTTAGGTCACAAACCCCCTGCTGCAAATAGCCAGTCAGCTCACAGCCACATGTGAAGTTGGGAAGGTACTGGAGGGGTGGTTTCAGGTACCCCCTGTCAAGAGCTGACAGGGCTGTTGGAGCCAAAATATCACCCATCTGAGCAATGACCTTTATGAAAAAGCTTTCAAAATAATTGATTTGTAAGTCTTAAGAAAACCAAACATATATTTTTGCTGTTGTTACAGGACAGAGCTGTCGAGGAGCAGCCCAAGTTTGAAATGCAGAGAGGTGAGTTTCTTGGTGTCACCAGTGCACCTATAGCTTGCTGGGGCAGCAGGAGTACTTTGACCTGGGAAAGGGGGTTTCTTCACCCTGTAACAGCCCACTGGTGGCCCAGTTCATGGCGTGGAGACAGGGGATGGGCTGGGGTTTAGAGCATGCCCGTGGGACTGAGACTGTGCAGGGTTATGGGCTGGCGGAGAGGGGAGCACTGGGCATGGATGTCTCACCAGAGCACGTGGTTCTGGGTGCCACAATAGCTGAAGGTGATGAAATTGAACAGAAAACTAAATCTGTGGCCTTTTTGCACGGCAGGTCATGAGCACCATGAACATCCCCATTTGACACACAAGAATGAGATGTCTGTGGCAGGTGAGGTGTGGGTGCATCCAGCTCCTGTTCCAGTGGTAGGAAAGGTGGCACTGTCACCCTCACGGGCTTTATCCCTCAGAGGCAGCTGTGTGCTTCTGCTGGGCAGAGGCCAGATCCTGCCTCACTCAGAACTGGGGTTGGAATGTGGGGCCAATGTCTCTGAGCTGGATTTGGCCTGTAGAGAGACATAAAGGGTGGGAGGTGCTGCAGTCCCTGCAGAGAAGCTGTGCTGTCCAGGGGGGACAGTAGGTGCCATGGCATAAGTAACACTGACCTTTTGGAATTGCAGCAGAGAAGAGGCAGCCGATTGCGGTCCACCTGGCGGGTTACAACAGCAGCAAGGCAGGCCCAGGTAAGACAGACACATTTGGTGTTGCTACGGCCAGGGAGCCAGTGTGACATGGCAGTATGCATCCCAAATCCTGCCCCATGACTCTCTAAAAGCAGTGACGGGGACAAAGCAACCACAGCATGGAAATCTGGAGTACAGCAAACGTCCAGTGCCACATGGGGTTAGCACATATCATGCTGACTGTCCTCAGTAGCCATATATATGCCTTCCTAGAAACGCACCACAGTGGCTTAATCTTTACAAACTGAAAACTTTTTCTCTTCGTTTTTAAGGTAAAAACCTCCCACTTTTCTTTTGTTATTCAAATGGAGCTCTTTTGCTCTCCTCGCCACATCTTGTTGGCATGGTTGCTTCAGGAGGGCTCTGCTGACATATTCTACCTGCTGATTTAGTCCTCTTCTCACCCATCATGGTTCTTTTTGCAATGTGGGCTGGCTGAGGGCTTTATAGTTGCGACAGAGGTAGCTCCAAACTGATTTGGGCAAGCTGCAGTTTTTCACAGCTGTGACCACCTTAGGTTTGAGAGATGTACCTGAGTCCATTTGCGTGTATATGACCCTCTGTGTTGACTGTGGCTGCTTTCACTGCTCTGTCTCACAGTGTAGCCTTAGCTAAGGGACATCCCTCAAGAGCAAGGATTACCAAAGTGCGTATGACCTTACAAGATCAGTTTCTCCATCCGGCAAGGATTTCACAATCTGAGCACTTCTGATTTAACTCTGGAGTAACTGACAGTAGTCGGCAACTGCTCTTTCCATCTCTGACGCAGCATTTCACCCAGAGCTCATTCTACCTGTGGAAATCTTAGTGTTAGATAAGATCAAAGAAGTGAGAAACTTGCTGCATTTTTAGACTCCCTGCTCAAGCACTTGTTGAGCCTATAAAGCAGTTGCCTGGAGCTCTGTGTGGGGAAATGTCCCTGTGGGATGCTCAGTCATGGGCCATGGTCTGCATGGCTCTCCCAGGACCACATGTGCAACCCTGCCACGGGGACTGAGACCCTGGGCTGGGACTGTTGAATCTGTTATTCCCCTTGGAGCCAGGTTTGTCTCCCTGGCTGCTCTTTCAGGTGTCTCTGTAGGCTGGGGAAGGGAGAGCTCCAAATTCCCTTCCAGAGGTTGAAGGTGAGCTCAGCCCCCATGGCCATGGTTTCCAGTAAGTCTCTGTATTGGCTTATCTGCACCAACTCCAGGAACTATTCTGATGACACCAATAGTGCCCCAAAAGCCATGGCAGCAACTGGTCTGCATGGACTGTGATCTGATGATGGGAAGCAGCACTCCCTGTGCAAAACCCTTCCAGCTCTGCACCCTGGCAGAGATTGGAAATGTGGGATGTTTATTTTTGTGATTTTTTTTGGTAAAGTCTTGCCATCTCCAAAGCCAAAGTGGAGGACGGGTTTTGGAGGAAAGACAGCATGCAGTTGGGAAAAACCATGTGCTCTGGGATGGAAGGCCCTGAACAGCAGAGTTGCAGTGTGCTCTGGCAGTGTTCTGAGGTTTTGGAGGTTGTACCACTGAAATCCATGGAGATAGTAACCCTACAGGAGCGAACACAGGGATGGGTTTGGTCTATGGCTGTAACCATGTGCAATCCTCCTCCCTAAGCATTTCCACCTGACTGGATGAGAGAAGCAAAATGCTTCTTTGTTCACGTGTTGATTCAAGGGTGTCAAGGCCAGTGACCAGCAGCATGTGTTAAACCTGCTTTGGCCTTGGGGAAGGGGACACTTGAATGGGGATGGTGTCCTGCGGTGGGCCAGACTCATCCCCATACCCTGCAGATAGACAAAGGCTGTGAGGCCAGATGTCTGTGGGGTGTCCCTACAAACCATCCTGCCAAACTGGATGTCTCCTTCTCCCAGCTCACCTGCCATTCTCTCTCCCTACAGTGCTAGAGTGGAAGGAGACGGGGTATGGCCCCATGAACAGCTTGATACCCAACCAGGAGGGGAAACTGAAGGTGAAGGAAGCAGGGCTCTACTACATCTACTCCCAAGTCAGCTTCTGCAGCAAAGGAGAGAATCAGGCACCCTTCACCCTCTATATTTATTTGCATATCCCTAAGGAAAAGGACCGGCTCTTGCTGAAGGGACATAAGACACAGTGCACCTTGAAGTCCGACTGCGCGCTCCAGTCCATCCGAGTGGGAGGTGTCTTCGAGCTGCAGGAAGATGACATGATCTTTGTCAATGTGACAGACTCCACAAAAGTGAATTACAACCACGGCCACACCTATTTTGGCCTCTTCAAGCTGTAGTGAGGAAGAGGCTATCGTGAGATGGAAATCCAGCCCAACTTTGTTGAGCCAAGTGCCTTTCCCTGTTTCCCTTATTTATGTTCCTCTGCCTCTTTGTTTTTCTTGTTCCTTAATTTGTATATTTTGTTATTTATTGATGAGGGCCAAGGGGTCCTGAGAACACAAATGGAACAAAATTTGAAGCTGTTGTTGTTTGCCCATAACTTTCTTCTGTCACTGCCAATGACATGGTACACACCGGTGGTGTGTGCCTGGGTCCACACACCCCACATTCCTGGCAGGGTCAATGTCCCCATTATGTCACAAGAGCTTTGTTTAGCAAACTGCCATCAATGTTTCTTTCCTAACAACGTAGGATGGCTCGGGGCACTTCAGCCAAGCTGTATTCATATCTGTCTCCCTTACTAATCTGCTTACCAATCATCAACGGAAAAACATAAAAAGGCTTAGGAACCTCTCCTCTAGAGGAATCAATCAACCCAGCGCTGTCCTTACATTCTAGCTGCTGGTGATGATGCATTGTTGCCACCCTAACTGTCTTCTGTGTCTCGAGAACACCTTTTTTCCATCCATGTCTCTCTATGAAACTCAACCAGCCTTCTCAGGGTGGCACAGCCTTGGCCGGGTTCGTACTCGATGACAGTCGCTCCACATCAGAGAGGTGATTGGTGACTGAGGGAGGACTGCTGATTTCCAGGCAGAATGAGGGTAAGGCACCAATGCTGCTCTTCTCTTGGTGACCTGAATCGGCTCACCAGACTGTCCTTCTCCTGCCTGTGCCGTAGAAAACCCTCTGCTTGTGGACTCTTTCACCCCTCTGTGGAAAGGGCACTGGGCAACAACATCAAAACTGGATCTACTTCTTCTCCTGAGGTCCCTGAAAGGAGGATCAGGAAAGCACAGGGGTGGCAGGACCACTGGCTTATTCTCAAATCCTCTGCAGGGCCATGTGCAGAGCACCTTCTGTCTGTCCTCACTGAGGACGTGACCATGATGGCACTTCTCCTGAACTCCAGGAGGGCAGGACTATGCAGATGGGCAGGACCCTGTCTTTGGCAGCAGGTACCTGGGTGACACTGCAAATTGGGGTTTTCCCAACCCTATTTTCCAGCTTGGCCTGCAGGGAAGGACAGCAGGGCACAAGGATGTTGATGCAGCATTTTTTGAAGGCATTTGAAGATGACACAGGTGGCATTTGTTACACAGTTCACACTTGTCAGAGTGTCAAAATTTGGAGATACTCCTGGAAGCCAGCAGGTTTGCGAACGAAAGAGCTTCCAGATTTGGGCAGTCCTTAGGTTTTGCCTCGTTGGAGGCTGCAGGTTTAGTCCTAACACAGTATCTGAGTGCCGCCATTGACAGGATGGACAGGGCAGTCTGCACAGCTCATTTAAGTGCAGGGTGGCCAGCACAGCTCCCTCCTGAAGACGACAGAGCTCAGAGACAGTCTGATTTCACTTTAATTCAACATGTATATTTGGGCTGTACTCCAAAACTGCCTAACTGCATCAGGGAATGGACCACTCTTGTCTGACACCGTGTATAAAGACTATTTATTTAACAAAAACAGTCTTATATTTGTTACTAGAGAGGGACTGCATGCCAGGGCACTGTGTGTGGCTGTAGCTGTGTTTTGCAGCATATTTCAATGTCCATGGTCCCGTCCCCCCTTCCCGATGTGGGGTTTTGTCCACTGATAAACCCATAACTAATACAATTTATGAATTAAGATAGGTGGCTTTGTATGTTTTGAACACTGCTCACCCTTCCCAGCCTGGGGCTGGGAGTTCCTGGAGTCCTGCTTGGAGTCTGGGACTGCGGGGACACTGGGGTGGTACTGGGAGACACACTGAGGACAGCCAGTCCCAAAAGCCTCCAGGGCAGCCATCCCACCATGCTTCTTGGGGCAGGTTGGGGTGCCAGGACCAGGCAGTGCTGGGGACATTTTGGCCAGAGGAGGAAGCAGGGAGCCCCTGCCCTGGGAAGGCAACAGGATTCAGAGGCTGGAGCCCTCAACACACCTGTGGAGCAGAGGAGTGGGGGCTAGTTTAAGAGTATTTAGAACACCTGACTGGAGAGGACTGTTCCTGCTTGTCCTAAGGTCATGGAGCCTGTAGGGATGTCTCTGCTTTGGAGCAGAGGGACGGACGCTGCACAAGCTGGGATCCTGTGGCTGCTGTGTGTGGGGTTGGGCAGCTGCTGCTCCCACTCTCCCGCAGTGGTGTGGGTCTGACCACATCCCCACTGGTGCTAAAACACACCCAGGAACTGCAGGCTGGGCTCATGGAGGCAGTGCTGACATGGCTGGATAGCCCCAGACCTCCACAGGGGAGGTGGAGGTGCTTGATCATGGTAGGAGTGCGTGTAGGAGCCACAGGGGAAGCCAAAGATGGTGTAAACTGGATGAGACGGCCAAAAAGCTGGAAGTGAGTGGATGGGGAGCTGAGGGGAGAGCAGGTACGTGTGTGTGTGTGGCCAAAACACTTCAGGAGCAGAAAAATCATTTGTCATGGGCAAGGGGAAACTGTGATCAGTGCACAGCTTTGAAGCCCCGGCAACCCCCAGTCTCAGTGGCCAGAAGCACCTGCTGGAGACTGGGCTGGGCTGTGATCCTCAGCCAAAGTCACTGAGAGGGGATCCAAGAGCTGCAAATCAGGTGATTAGGGGACACAATTAAATAGGGGAGGAAAAACCAGGCATAAACCAAGTCCATAAATTCTGCAGCAAAGGCAATCACCACCTTCCCTGCCTGTGGGCTCCCTACCCAACCCCAGCCCTTTCTGAGTAGAGGGGATGTGAGGGAGATGAGAACCTGGGGCACATCAGCAGCACTGGCACAGGGAGGCATGAATGAGCAGTGGCAGGAGCAAGCAGGATCACAGTTTTCTGCTGGGGGAGATGGTTGCATGGCTCGAGACACACTGAACTCACAGGGAAATTAATTATATATGTATAATTGGGTTTGTACAAGAAATGAGATTTGGGGGTTTTTTTCCTCAAAAAATATTTGGATGTCAGCCTTCAAACAGGGTCTCTCTTGCTTGGGCCACTGAGCTCAGAACTGACAGGCAACAGGAGCTGGAGGATGGCTGTCTGGGGCTCAGGTCTGGATGTAGCCCTGCTCTACCTCTGCAGCAATTCCCAAAGTGCCACTTGGGTTCAAGTGGGCTCTCTTGCAGAATCCTAGAACGGTTTGGGTTGGAACGGACCTTAAGAATCATGTACCTCCAACCTCACTGCCATGGGCAGAACACCTTCCACTAGATCAAGTTGTTCACAAACACATTCGACCTGGCCTTGAGCACTTACAGAGACGGGACAACAACAGTTTCTCTGAGCAACCTGTTCAATTGTCTCACCTCCCTCACTCAGAAGAATTTCTTCCTCATAGCCAATCTAAACCTGTCCTCTGTCAGTTTTGGACTTCGATGTTTATCCATGATGCACACAGTGTTTCTTTTTTCCCTTTTGTTCATTTTTCCACTCCCAGTGCTGTTTGAGTAGGGGGAGCAGGGTCCAGTCCTCCTGCCCTCAATCCCTGAACTTCATCTACAGGCTGAGACCATGGCATGTCTCCACCAAAGAGTTAAAAAAACTTCAAAGCGCAGAAGAGGTCTTGTCCAAGTGGTAGACCAAAGGAAATCCTGTCACCACACCTAATTGCCAGAAAAAAAAAAAACACTAACTAAAAAAAAAATTAAAATCTCAAACAGGCAGGAAGCCACTTATCTACAGCAATCTGCTGGGGCAGGGGAGAGCAGCCTGTTCCCCATAAAGCATCCTTGTGAGCAGGGTGCACGCAGGGCATGAGCAACAGAACTGCATCTTCTTCCCTTAGGACCAGGCACCTTCCCCTGCTGCAGGTGTGGGAACAACAGCCCAATCAGCAGCATCACCATTCGCTCCTGTATCCCCAACAGCACCCGGCACATCAGAGGGAGGATGATGCAGCCACAGGCATTTTGAGCAAATCAGTGATGCCCAAAGCGAGCACTGGCTTTGCTTTCGCGGCGGAAACAAAGGAAGCAGCACCAAAGGGCTAAGAAGTGACTTTTATCCTTCTTTATTTGTTGAAAATGTCAATTAAAAAACTGTTCAAAATAAAAACATGTTAGAAAAGTTGAACTTGCATAAGTAGTTACAGTAAATAAACCTACATGACAAAGATAAACTGGAAGGCAGCTGACACAACATCCATCTGAAGACAGACTCACTGGAACCTATTTACAAAGCACTGTAAACAAAGTAAATATGGAAACATTGCTGTCCATTCGGCATGGCTTCTTTTCCTTTTTATTTTCTTGTCTTTTTTTGGCTTCTAGCTCTTGACAAATACTTGATCCAAAAAGTCCCAGTGTGCCCTCCATCACATGACATCTCACAAACATGCATATGTACACAGCATAGGTTTCAACTAAACCTGGGGGCAGCAAGGACACATTTCTACCCTCTTCTCTGAGTGTCAAGGGCCCTTGGTTTGCTTCCTTGCACTGGCTGCACATCACAAGCCCAGTCCCCAGCCCGACTTTGAGCAGGCAGGCAGGACCAGACAGTGCTGAGGTGTCTGGGCATGGCATCCCAGAGCAGCAGAGTGTGCAGCAAATGTCCTTCCCCTGGAAAATGCTTAACAAGCACAGGAGGGCTCAACTGCTGACCAAACCACTCAACTGTATGCCCAAGCAGGGATGTGAGGAGCTACCATCCAGCCGGGATGCTCTAGGGATGGCAAATGTAGCCAGACTTCTAGTTTGTCCTAGGAACAGCTTAAAGAGGGTTTCTTATTACCCTCTTGTGGTGTTTTGGAGTCTATCTCTCCCCAAACACCATTTGCTGTGTCCTGGCCAAATTTTAATGGCAAGGAGGGAGTTGTAATTATTGCCTCTATTACGTCCTTCATGACCAACGTGGTGGTGTGACTGTAATGAGCTGTGGTGTCTCTGCACACCCTGGGACCATGCTGCCCCTGTGAGATAAATAAGACTTATCATTAACTTTAACAGAAGGTTATTTTTATAATGCTGGTAAGGAAGGAAGGAAGGAAAACATCAGTTCTAAACTAGGGTATAACACCAAATAAGATGAAGATAGCTGATACATATGCATGTTGCCTGTGTGCTGTGTTCGAGGAGCTGTGCAGGGATCTGGAAGGGTGTTGTGTGTCCTTGCCCCAGGAGCATTCCAGCTCTTGTCAAAGCATAAATACCTTTCCTATTCCAAGAGAAAGTTCCTTTTCTTTAGCAGAAAGCCCCTCTGGGGCGATGAGGGGAGAAGTGGCTGTTGGCTACATTCCCGGTATTTGGGAAGGAGTGACAGAGCGCCTAACATGGGCAGAAGGGAGCAGGGAACCAGCACATTAGGGGTTGTTTTCTGTTGTCAAGCAGTGTTTACATTTCATACGGAGAAAAAGCATGTCCTGCAAGGGGAAGCGCAGCAAAAAACTAGAATCTCATTACCTGGACACTCAATGTGAAAACAAAGCAGGGGGGACGGAGTTCTAGGCCATGCATAAGAAAAGGGATGGGGGGCAGAACAGTAGTTACCTGTTGTGCTAATCACGAGCTGTAAGGAGGCGGCACTGTGCAACATACCTTCCCATGCGCTCTGACAGGTGCTCCAGATCTGACTTCCCCAAGGAGTTCAAATGTCTTCATGTTAATTGCACATTTTAATCAGTATCAAGGCCACACGGGAACCACAGTATTGCTGGGCTCTAGTTCGCTACAGTCAACTAACACGGAAAAAAAGAAGGTGGATGGGAAAAGCTTCCCCAGTCGTGATTATCTGGAAAGAGGAGCATGGTGCTTTTTGGTTTCTGCTCAATGCCACCTCAGTAATGTTTTCATTCAATAAATAGGTACCGGTGCTTTTGAAAAGAATGAAAGCATTAAAAAGTGCTTAAGTTTCCTCTAGGAAACTGCTGCCCAAGCCCTTGTGAGCAGCAATCGCTAGCAGAGTTTGTATTTGCTCCCAGTAGCAGGTACGATGAGGTATTAGTTGCTGCAGATGAATTGTGAATCATGGACCGCTTGCTTACTGGTTTAGTTGTGATCGATTGTTTCTGCTTTATTTCCTTACTGGATGGAAGAAAAACTAATTTTTTTTTCCTCTATGACCTTTTTTTTTTTTTTGTAACAAAATTCCCCAAACCAACAAAATAAGGAGCAAGAAGAGGCAAAGGATCCAGTTCCGCTTCCCAAAAAACACCTGAGGTCACACACCACTGCCAGCAGCTTCTCCCCGAATTCAGGCGATCAGGGACGACTTGCGCCCCGTGTCCTCCCTGCCACACTCGTCCGTCTGCTTCAGCAGCCTTCTAACCAGCTTCTCCAAGTCCTTCCTGGATTTAAGCTCTTCCTCCAAACACTGTTTCATCCTTTTGTTTTCCTGCAAGGTGAGAAATAAAGGAATAAAGATGCTGTTAATATGTCCATACACTTTACTTGCACGTGCCAGCTGCTTCAGAGGTGATGAAATATCAGGGACATTTGATAGGGGCTTGTGAGGATGAAGAATATAAGTGGACTGGACCACAGTTAATCCAAACAGATCCTTACTACCTCACAGACCTGCACAAAAGTCCCCTGACTTTGAGTAGGCAGAAACATCCTCCTGGAAGCCTAATTTTAGCCTAGGTTGAAGCACCAACTGGGCACCAACCAGCCAAAGATGACCCAGCACGGCCTGGCTGGCCTTTGCTCAAACAATCCCAGCACAAACAATCCCACTCAAATTACCTGCTTCAGCTCTTTGACTTCATCTTTCAGTGCATAAACTGTGTCAACAAGGCTCCTGCAAAAAGAAATGAAAAAAAAAGTTGGTGTGCAGGGAAACAGTGACAGCATGGGGGTTGTCACAACCCAGGCACTGATCAGGAAGATGCTTCCAGCTTCTGCTTCACAAGCACCAGGAACACAGACCAGGAGGGTTAACCAGCCACTGGCCCAAAACTCGGGGCTCTTGCCTCAAACCTCAAGACCTTATTGTGATGTTTTTAGTTATCAGTTATCTGGGGCTTTGGCTTCCTTGTTTATGCTACACCAATAAATAACAATCTGTTTAAACATGGAAATGACTGAGAATCTTTTGCAAAGCAGCCTTGATTCCTGGAAGTTATGCTGCAAAAAACCAAACATGAAAGGAATGCACTGTCTGGGTTGGAAAGGGAGCAGATCAACGTGGTTACCCGGATGCAAAAGCCATGGAACAGGCTGGGAGCACTTCCAGGCAGGGTGCCAGGCAGGCTCCCAAGGGGCAGCAGTGGCTCAGAACGTCAGTAGTTAAAAAAAAAAGAGCCACTTGTTTGGTTCTGTCCTCCTTGGCTCCATTAGCTACATCCGGATACGCGATAAACTGGGAACCCAGACTCCCAGAGGGATACAGCCATGTCAGGGCAGCTGGGAAGGCAGCTCTGCCCTTAAAAGGGACAAAACAGCAACTTAAATTGCCCTGGTGGTTCTTTGCCAGAACTAAGGCAGTAGTCAGTGACACCAGCCCTGCTCCTCTGTGGGGACACAGGAGAGGACATTGGGTTTTAATGCCTTTCCAAAAAGTGACACAGGGATCTGCAAGTGGAAAGCAGCTACACTTACTTTTCCTCTGTGACCGTCTGGCCATTGCTTCGTGTTTCCTCTATGATGATTTTCTCTTCCTCAGGAAGAAGGACTTGGGGGATGGAGTCTTTACGGGAGCCTGTGTACAAGAATTATTCATCAGGAAGAAAAAGGGAGAATTTTCCCTGGTGCCCACACTGTGCTGGAGACAGGAGCTCTCCTTCTCCCTGCTCTGTGGAGAGCCTGGGGCAGGCAGGTGACATTGGCTGCCATGGGTAAACACAGGCTTGCACATCCCAGCGTTACAGCAGCAAGTGGAAAGTTTTCAGGAGTGCTCGTTGCATCTAAAGCTACATCATGACTTATAAATGAAACCATTCGTTTAGGGCCAAGAACTCCCAGGAGAATCGTGGCCTCCCTTTTCTAAACGTACCATTATTTGACAGTTCAGTGATTTAATTCGACATCTCTGCAGCAATGATAAATAGTTGTATTTCCAGAGTTGAAGATGTTAAATAGGTTCTTATGAGGCAGCTTGTTCTTAAACATGCAGCTGATTGAGAGATAATATTCATGCTTCCTTTCTAAAGCTAAAGCAACCTGAGATTACCATCAGGTAATCACTGGTGAAATAGCAGTGTCTCATCTGCCCTCCTACCTGCCTCATTCTGTGTTTAGAAGAAAAACAATGGCAACTAAACCACCAGGCAGATGAAGCTCCCTTATCTCGAAGGCTGAACACCACACAGTTTCCTAGCATGAGTCTCGTGGCTGTATGATGCAACATCTGGTTTTTCCCAGAGGGTTATCAGTGTTGTGGGCAGAGTACGAACTAAATAAACTGGTTGTGTGCCCACCTGAGCTGAGAGCTTGCTGGAAGCCTGCCCCAGTACAGTATGCCTCGATCACCTTCAGGATCTGAGCATCCTCCTCCAACGCAGCAGTACCTGTAAGACATTGCAGACAACAGCTGGCACAAGGTGCTCTGGGTTCATCTCTCTCAGCCTTTGCTCCCAAGCCCCTTAAGAGATGATTGTGTTGTCTTCTTGGCTGATACTCTCTCTAGGTCTCTGCCCAATTCCCTTTTGAGGTCCTTTGCATTTTCTGGCCTTTGGGGCACTAAGCACCATGACTAAACATTATGGAAACACATGTCTAGGCTGCTCATTTCAACAAAACCCAGGCGGTGATGCCTGACTTTGGGTGCAGGCAGTGTTGGGAGATGAGCAGGCAAAGCAGCCCTGGTGGTGGGATGTGGAACAGTGACACCAGAGCAGGACCTGAAACAAATCTTAATTTCCAGCCTCTGCTCAGTGCCATCACAAGGGAGAGAGCTGACCTTCAAGCTGAAGCTTGACCATGGCCTAGGTAACTGTGGCCTTTCATGCAAAGCCCCCAAGGAGCATCCCAAGTGGGTTTTAAGGAGCTTCCAGGACATCCCACTTTGCAGATGAACACCCCTGTCAAGACAGGGTCTTCTTTTTTTTTCCCCTGACTCCCTATGTAAACCATTCTAGGGCTTGCTGGCATGGCCAGGTAAGGGGTTGTCCCAGCTCTCACACATATTTTGGTGAATCTTGATGTGCAGTTTTACGTACTGCAGTTTTTAACTACTTGGAAGTAGTTCCCTGGCTTCATACCCAGAACAAGACCACTTACAACCTATGACCTTGTGCTAGCAACCATGAGGAGGGTGGTGGCATGGCACGTGTGGCAGTCATAACTGGGAGGGGAGGAGGGGCTCTGTCAGAGCCTAAGGACCACTGCGCTTCCAGAAGCCTCCCACGCTCAACAGCATGTGGGGCTCATCACAATGAGAGCATCCTGTCACATCCTGAACTGTAAGACAGGGTGCTCCCAAAGTCCCATGGAGAACACTGAGAAACCTCCAGAAATAAAACCAGAATCATAGAATGGTTTGGGTTGGAAGGGACATCTCAAAGATCACCCAGTTTCAACCCCTGCCATGCCACTATCCCAGGTTGCTCCAAGTCCCTGGCTTTGAACACTGCCAGGGATGGGGCAGTCACAGCTTCTCTGAGCAACACTTACTTTTCCGAATAACAAACTCTTCATCAGATGGTTTTCTCTCAGTTTTCCTTTTTGGAAGAAACTTCTTCATTGTTTTTGGACTTTTGCTGGAATCCTACAGAGAAACAGACTCTTGTGTTTAACGAGAACAAAAGACAGCTCAGGGCAGTGCAGCTGGGTGCAGCCATCTGTGTTACACACAACATGTTAGAGAACTACAAAGCAGACAATGATAAAGTTGGGGGAAATGATAGTTTTTGCCTTCCTCGTGTGCCAGTTGTGACGCACTGCTCCCTGGAACAGCAGTAGGAATCACACCCGTAGGTTTGGACCAGGACAGGGTCCTCTATCAAATTGAACCCATGTCTAAAATCCTTTAGCCAAAGAATTCAAATACATTCATAGCACTTTTAGTCTGCTTACCAACTCTGTGGTCTGTGCTAGAAAACCCTAAAATGTTGTTTATTCCATTGACTTGATTTGATTTCAAATACAGAAGAGTTGGCAAATAACACTGCTTCTAAATTCCCACAATTTGTTTGAGAGTATAAATCCCACCCCCCCACACATACACAGAACAGACAAACACACACAAAGTTAGTGTTTGCTATGACTCCACGAGGAAGAAACACAAGCTTTTATCCCTTTCACTTAGTTACAAGACTTGCCGATTTGGAGAGAATTAGTGTATTAGTAGGTTACATGCAGTAGGGATTTAAAGCAGAAGAGGCATGCCAGGAAGCTGAAGTACCATAATACTAAATCCTTCTTGAGAGTTATCTCAAAATATATTTGCCAGTTGCTACTGACTCTCACAATAATTTACTTACACAGCCAGGCAAAATTAGGGTCATGCAAGCATGAGAAGCATGAACAGGAACAAGCATTCTTTGCCATGATAAGCCAAAGAGATGTATCTACCCTTACCTTTAAGATATAAGACATCCTCTACAATGAATATGCAAAGAAAGAGAAGATGAGTGTGAGAGACTGATGATTTTACTGACCAAGTCCATTAAATCCACAATTCTAAAACACATTTAAATGTTAGTTTTGCGATTAATGTGCAAACCACCCTCTGTACTGGCTTTAGAGCACTACCAACATGCAAAGGAGCACAGTGCCATGCAGAACTGAAAAAATTATGTACATGTGAAACGCATGGTAAGTGTGCATTAATACACTCTAAACACACAGAGAACATGCCTCCTTGTTAGTAGTAGGTGTCTGTGGATGTTGGTTGCCTAAATGATGTTTACAAATGCAGGACCCCCACGTGCCTGGCTCCATCCAAGCCCCGGGGAGCAGCTCGGGGTCTGGCCCCGTGCTCAACACCAGTCCTGCCAGACTCAACCTGACCCAGGCAGGCTGGCAGGATGTTCTGCTCAACACACAAAGGGGACTTGCCATCCTTGCTGCAGGCCTGACCACGTCAGGCATCAGCGCGGCAGCACCTCCCTGCTCTGCTGGCAGGATGTGGAGATCCCTACACGTCCCGTGGAGGGTCCCATCCCTGGGTGCCTTCCCTGGGATGTTCCATCCAGGGAGCCACGCAGCTTTCCTGCAGGCCTGACAAGCAAAATCCTGAATCCCGATGTTATAAATCTTTCATCTAATGCAAAGCAGCCAGTTAAAAATAAAAGGAAAAAAAAAAGTGGTAGAAGAAATGATCTGTAAATCTTTTTCCCTTCGCTAACCTGAATCCGTTTTACTCACAGAACTTACCCATTCTGTTATTTCAAATGATTACTGGAAACAGAACAGGAAAAATGACCCAATTTCAATGGAAATAACAAGAGTGAGGTGCAGTACGCAAGCAGGGTCTGGGGTTTCCTGAGCACAGCAAGGTATGAGGAAATGCACAAGACTGTGCCATCCCATCCTACTCTACTAAAAGCCAGTTAAAGTAACATGGATGTCTGAAAATCTCTAATCTTTTAATCAAACTCTCCTACTAGCTTCCCTACAATTAACCTTTACGTTTGTGTTCCTTTATTATATCTTCATTATAGGAAAGTGACTGGAACAAAGCTGTTAGCATAGTTTATTTTGTGCCTTACTTGAAATTTAAAAAATTAAAATACAGTGGAATAGGGGTTCTCCTTAGTGACAGAGAACCCCAGAGGGAGGGATGAGGCAAATGTGGATCTGCCTGGGACAACAAGTGAACTTATATCCCATTTGTCATCACAGGCTCATGTCCCCTGAGAGGGGAGCTGCCCCCCAGGCTCAGACTGGACTGAGTGGGTGCCAGGCTGTGCCTGCCCAAATCTGCTGCACACATCGGCCTTTGGGTTTCCACCAATGTGGCCAGCACGGCCTGTTCCCATGAAAACCACATTTTTGGTCCTTTGACAACTCACAGGATGCCGTCCAGCATTCTGCCCCTTGGGGCTCCCCGCCCGCTCAGCCTCTGTGGCAAAAACCTCTCCCCTGGTTTCGACAAAGAGAGTTTAACTCCTGCTATGTGTGGCAGAGGACAAGAAACTGAAAAGGACTGTAGTATTAATGATATCACTCAATCTGTGGTTTTTCACACAGAAAAATTTCTCCTCTACCTCAAGCTTCTTCCTATATTTTAATTCACCACACAAGCAAGAAAGTATTTAGCCTGTTATAGATTTGGATTATGCAAAGATTATAGGTAGTTTTCAGTCTGCTCAGTTGGTGTTTAAACAATTTAATTCCCAAACTGAAATGCGTTCTTTTACAAATTTTAAAAAAGGAATGTAACAAGATGCCATGAGGATGCCTAAAATCTCGATCTGCAGCAGTGGACCCACAGCCCCTCTGGCTGCCCTTAGCGCTGGGGTTGTGAGGGGGTCCACGCCCCCATCCCCATCCTCACTGGGAGCACAGGCAGTGACACTCCCAAGGCTGCTGTACCAGGAAAGGGAGCTGACTCAGATCCAGAGTGCTCACTCAGTAAGGGGAACGTTACCCGACTTACTGGTGAGTAATCCCAAAAGTTTAACGTGAGGTAGGGAAGAAGAGCACTGCATTTGCGGTGTGGGGTGAGAATCAGAGCTGGGCTGTATTTTGGGTTTCCCCACACCATCTCTGAGGTCCCAGGCTTGGGGTTCCTGCAGAAGAAGCAATCCCTCGGGCTGCTGCCTCCCAGCAGGGCATTGCTGTGTGAAACACTTGGATGGGTGGTGAAGGAGGGTCAAGAGGGCTGCTGCAGGAAGCCCTGCTCCAGCCACCAAAACTAGGTGAAGACACAAGAAACACGAGCAGGCCTTTTGCCTCTTCCACTTGGTGCAGCACCGCTTCTCAATCCTGCAACGCCGAGCTGCTGCTGTGGCTGGAGCTGGGACAAATCCCAGCACAGAGCCGGCTCCCACCCACAGCTCAGACCAAGGCAGCAGGAGCAGACAGCAGGAGGCAGCTCCACTGTGGCACTGCCGAAGGTCAGTGCTCGATGGGACACCCTGCTGCAGGACTGGTGACATCCAGCCTGCAAACACGTTGTGCTCCTGAGTCCCTTGCAGCACAAAGCCCGGTGCAACAACCAGCATCCACCGCAGGACTGGGGCAAAACCTGTCAGTCATTTCTCTCAACATCCCCAAGAACCTACACTCCTGTGCCCTCGCTTTGGGATAAGAAAATTGGACACAAGCTCTAGGGATTGTGCAGAATCAGAGTCCTGCACAGGCAGGGGGGATGATTACCTCTTTGTAACTCAGTGCTGCCGATGGTCTGAGTGGAGGAGCAGGACGGAGGCAGCTCAAGCTCCAGGGCTTGAGGATCTTGGGGGGTTCCAGAGGTCCACGGATCTGCCCAACTGAACTAAATGTCTGAGAAAACAGATGAGAAGCAAATGAAGACTGTTAATCACCAAAACAATGTAGAGAAACGGAGGGGGATGGACAAGAATTCACTACGAACTCCTTTGAGATGTCCAAATTGCAACAAAAATAGGACAGGACACATGTAAGACTGTACAAGCACGACACGGTTGCAAACAAAACTGCAGGATGTGTCTTACAGCTGTGACATTATCTCAGCATCAGGATGCATTGGTGAAACAGAGAGTTCAGCCAGCACCAAGGAACCCGGGCAGCAGAGAGGCCAGGGAGGTGACACCTACCGAATGAGGGCTCCAGGACTGCGTTTTGGAGACGGTGCTGCACGTCCCTTTGGTCAGCCTTTGCAAGTGGTCAAGCCATTCATGCAAGTCCTGGCTGGTGCTGCAGGACACAGTGATCCGCTCTGTCATGTTCCCTGTGGCAGAGGGTTAAATAAATGACTTTAGCAAGCGGCAGAGACCCAGGAGGAAACACAGGGTGAGATCAGCTCAGTGCAGCAGCAACTGGCTCCTCGGTTTGCACAGCCCAGTGGCTGCAACAAGGACAGGGCAAAGATAGAAACATAGAATCACAGAAACATTAAGGTTAGAAAAGATCACGGAGTCCAGTCATTAACCCAGCACTGCCAGGTCCACCTCTAAAGCATGTCCCTCAGCACCACATCTACAACAATGATGTGACTGCCCGTCCTGCTCTGGGCAACCACTGACAGCCACTGTGGGAGCTGCAGAGAAAGGCTAAAGGAACAGGTGAGATGCATGTATGAAAAATACTTAATTTTAGAAGTGAGCAGACATGACATTTCCCTTACTAACAGGACTCTGACACCACATGCCACCAACACAAACAGCTGCACTGCAGGCCAGGCTCTGAGCGTGAAATGACTCTGTATGCTAATGAGACAAATTGAAGTGGAAAAATGGGAGGAACACTAGGAAAGCTCCCTGATGACCACAGCCATTAATCTGTCAATAAACGAGGTGCTCAGAGCTACACAGGATGAATGCTGGACACAGAGAGGGCACACACAACGCAGAGCAGTGCTACTGTGGCAGGACATGTGTCCCATACAAAACACTCTGGTCTGCGAAAGCAACCAGAGACAGAGCTCAAGGATACTTGGAGGAGGTTGCCTTGACCAGGACAGAGTTACTCAGAAACTCAGATAACACAGTGAGAAGAAGAGCATGGCACAGGAAGGAGGACCAGAACTTCCAGTGGCAACTGCTGTTTGGACTGGGAAAATGGCCCCAGGCAGGAGCCCCACTGACCTGCAATTTCAAACATGTGTTCGGTCCCTTCGGCATCTTCCAGCTTTGTCAGTGTCATTCCCGTCAAAGGCAGCCTTCCCTGGGAGAATTGAAGAGGAGTCAGCGTCTACATGTGCTTCCCACTGGGTGCTGTTCAGCTTGTTTTTGCTGATTCCTTTCGCTTTGGGAATTGCCATTTAGAACTAATTTATGAAGCTTCAGACTGCAGGGAGAGTCTCCTTTAATGTATGGATCTAGATTTCCCTGCACAACTAGGTCAAACCCTGGAGATGAGGCTCCCATGACAACTGAGTCATCCCGGCTCATCTGCTGCCCTTTCTCTTCACTCGGAACAAACCCTTTTTACAGTCAAGTCAGAAGGATCAACTTCCCCTGGTTTTTCTCAAAGCCTCCCCTGTCCCTCTGATTTGCATGCTGGACTGCTTGCTCACCTTACTCCCATTGGTGGGTCAAGTCAGAAAACCCAGCCAAATCCTTCCCAAATCTTTGCCACCTCCCTTGCTATGACAAATGACATACCAACGAAAGAGCATCCTTTTCCTGGCAGTACTGATGGTTTCAGACAACTGGAGAAAAGCCAAGCTCCCAAGAGCCTGCTTCTAGCCATCCAAATGGTACAACTTGAGAAATGCAGTTTTGGGGTACCTCACAGAGTGGAAATTTCAGGGTCTTTACAGTGGGCTTTGCAGTGGTAAAATACTCACCTAGAGTTGGATGGCTGGTTGTATGAAGTAAAACCCTACAGCTGTATGAGGACACCTACACACACATCACTCTTGAGAACAGCACACAGGACAACACGTGGGTTGTTTCTTCTTAACTTCACAGCATTCACTTACCAAATGCTGCTTAACCAGTTGGCAGGACAAAGGCATTGAAAATCCTGGCACCCCTGGCAAAACCAAGCCCTGGTTCCCAGCCTGAGGCGTTTGCATTACGACAGAGAGTTTGAGGATGGAGAGGATTTGAATTTGATAAGAGCTATCTGATTTCCTTTTTTACACCAAACGCCTTGCAACTTCAAATTAAGCATGCCTACCTGATAGATGAACCCACTCATCCGTGGGCTTGCAGACAGCATCAGCAAAACGTTGGAAAACAACAAGAAATAACGCTCTTCTTTCTCCTGCAGGGATAAGAATTTAGGTTAGTCCAGTCCGCAATGCATCACAGGCACCTGCCTCCAACAAGCTGAACCTGTTGCAGCTGGAATCACAGTCTGGGAGATCACCCCCAAACCAATTACTTGGGCTTTTTTCTTTACAGCATCTCATTTTTGTACTAGTTTTTCCTGCACAGATTTTGCCTGCCTCCTGCTAATGCTCTTCCCATCATAGCAGAACACCTCAGAAGACCTTATGTCTCCCAGCATCTCACATCCCAAACAAGAACAACTTTTGGGATGAGACGCTACAGGGGTTTGTATTACAGGTCTTCCCAGGGAAAAGTTGCTACAGCAGCAATTTAGTGGTAAGAGGCACTTTCCCACACCAAGCAGTGAGTATGCATGACTTTAACACCACTGCTGAAGGTCTGTGGCAAGCACTGGTGCAATCCATTAGGACCAGTAGCAAAGGAATCCCTTCAGTTAGTTCCAAAGCACATTCAGCTCTGGAGTGGGACGTCACAGCAGCCACACAGGACGTTTTCAAGTTACTCTCCTTTCTCAGAGTAAGTCACAAGGGAGTAAGAGGGAAATTACTGTGCTATATGACATGGAGATACTTCTTTTGCTCGAAAATTGTGTCACCAAAGGCCTCAAGGCTAAGCCCCCAGGGTGCCTGACTCACCTCAAAGATGTGCACAGTACCATCACACAGCTCTTCCCCAGGTAAAACTGTTTATCAGCATTATTTGTCAGCAGTTTGCTGGGCTGGAGTGAAAGGAGCTGCTCCCCCACACCACTGATCTGGAGAGCAAGGGGGTATTTGCACACAGCTCCTTTAGCCAGGAGAAGGACCATCACACTCACCTCACTTCCCCCACACTGCACCATAACCTGGGACATGTAGATGATGTTTCCCATTGTTTTTATGTCCTCCCCTTCCCAGCGCTGGATGGATTCAGAAAGGATCTGCAGCTCAAGCTGTTTCCTCTTCCTCAGCTCCTGGCATTGCGACTGGGAATCACAGTAGAGCTTTGTTAGCTGAAGGGCAGGAGCAAACCCAAACCACCCCATTTTCACCAGCAACGCTCCCACAGCCCTGTGGGCTCAGGGCTGGTCATGTCAGGGATCAGGAAAGTCTGCTTTGGCTCTATTTACACAAAGTTTGTTAAAAAAATCACACCCTAGCAATTTATGAAGTAATGACTACATTCAAATGTCATAGAAATTGCAAAATGCACTGAGCAAACTTTTCTTTCCAAACCAGCCCTGAGAGTACAGGGTCACATTTTCCAAACCAAGACAGCTGCAGAATTAAATGTCTCTAATTTTGCTGCTGCTTAGAGAGATTTTGCCCATTTTGTCCAAACAGCAGAGTCCTATTTGCAGCAATGCAAAGCCACCACGAATCAGGTGGGTGGATATTTTCTAACCAAGATTTGCAAACACAAAGGCAGGACCGGGCGGTGCTGCAGCGTAAGACAAAAAGAATCTTCTCAAAGTGCTGTAATTGAAAAGACTGCACCAACGCTCAGCAACTGGGGACTGGAGGAGCTCCATGGACTGACCAGTCCCTCAGCAGCTCTCAGCAAGTAGAAGACAATGCTGACTGAACAAAGAGAGTCTTGCAAATCCAAGCAAAACTTCCTTTAAAAGTCTGCTTTGCCAACGGGTAAAATTGCTGCAAAGCTAAACCCAGGCTCAGTTTTCACCAGCTGCTTGTTTTTTGCCCAAACCATTTTCCTGACAGCGATCTTTCTTGCTTTCCAGCTTAGTTTCATACAAACCCTTTGACTATCCAGCTCCCCAAAGAGAGAGGCTGCATTGGGTCTCTTCTGGAAACAAACACATCTGAACAGAACTGCGGGCATTTCCTCTGGTTTTATAAATGTTTTATGTTTTGATAACTCCCCAAGTGGCCGAATCCAATGTTCCCAGGATGCAAATCCAAACAAAACCCACAGCAGTTCATCGCAGTTTGCAGAGAGGCACCACTGTAAAACACAGCGGTTGTGTGGTCTCTCCCTGCCTATGCTCAGGAGCCTCCCTCGTGTAACAGGACCACGAACCCATTGCAAGGGGCATCTCAAATGTGAGCCTCTTGAGCTGTGTCATAACGACGTTAAATTACTCATCACCCACATACACATTTCAAGTAAAACCGTCCATTGCTTACGAGATTTCCTAAAGATTAATGACACCTTGTAATTTAACTGAGTTATTCCCCCATTAGCTACCAGAATAAATGGAAAGGGAGCTGAGTTTCTAAGTAAGTGTAACATGATCGCCCTTTCCTGTTTTCTATGAACTTTCTCCTCCCCATCTTTCATCCGCACTGCTAAACACTGAAAACTTGCATCTGTTGTGCTAAGGAAGGAAGCTGGACCACATCTGGAGTGGTTATAGTGAAAGGTACTCAGTGCCTACAAAGCGAGTGAGACTAAAGCTTTTTTTCATAACCGAAAAAAGCTCTTCGGGGTAAAACCTCTGTGGACATGGATGGCTTTCCCCTCTCTACTTCACCTCAGTGCAGCAGGACTTTGAGGGGTACAGGTAACACAGCTCACAGCAATAGGTTTGTTGTCTCTGAGTCATCCCTGTGCTCTATTCCTCACCGATTCCCATGGCACTCACAGTCACAAATTACCTGCAACGTGATCAAAGCATCCCAATGCCTGTGGAGCAAACCTCAACAAAACCAAGAGCTACTCAAGGGCTCAGAGAAGAACTTCCTGATGGCACCAGCAGTTGAGTCAATCACAGCCATGTTAACCTTTCCAAGCTCATCTCAGTGAGCAAGGGGCTGTCTAGTTTCGGGTGGCAAATGATCAGGGAATGGAGGCAAAAGGAGATGAAAGGGACCCTGCTGCCACCACTGCCCACACGTGGCTTTTAGCAGTCGAGGAGAAAGTCGGAGACTTGCCACCTCTGCTCTGGGACGACGGTGCCAGTGTGCAATTGCCAAAACACACAGCCAGAGGGACAGCTCTAAGCTTGAAACCTGAAATTAGGATTCTTTATAACCCATCTTTTCCATTCCAAAAGACCTTTCTTTCTAATGAGGAGACAAATGTCAGGCTTGACTCATTCTTTGTGAAATGCAGCCCTGAAATGGAGCGCTCTATTTTAAGAATTGCCACCTACCACAAGGGACTTGAAGGATGTGACGGCTTTCAAAATCTCTTCATGATCTGCATGCGCCTCCTAGTGAAGGGAGAGAAAATCCCTCAGCCACCAGCAGCAGCAGCACCCACCCTGAGCATCACTCGTTGTCGCACTACACCAGGGCTGTGGGGCTGAGGGCCAAAGTCCCCCAGGTAGCTTCCTCACCATCCACTTCGATATGGATGCTAAAAGCAGCTCTGCAATTCAGTGATACCAATTTAATGACTGCAAAAGGGCCAGAGCAAAAGCAGATATATTACTTACAGCAAATTTGACTTCGAAAGAAAATCAATGAAAACAGGCAGAGGTACAGGGTGGACTTGTGGTTTCACCTTTAGAAAGGAAATGTCTATTGGTGTGCAAGGTGTTTCAGTCATTGCCCTATCAAGAGTGGAAATCCATGAGCATCAATGGGAGCTTCAACACCAGGCTTAAGGGAGGGCAGCAGCCTGAGATTGCCCACCTTGGAATGTGGGACAAGGGCTGCCCTGAACATACCTGCCCCATCACCAGCTGCACAGCAGTGCAGGGTATGCTCTGGTATAAGACATCCACGCTGCATACATCTATACTGTATACATCCATACTCTTCCCACAGCATCACAGCTTAAACCTCAACCCTACTGATTCATGCAACAAAACTCCCACACTCAGCTTAGAAACTGAGAGAAACAGGTGATGTGTGTGTCCCTGAATCCACTGCTGATTCCCATACAGCATCCTGCGAAGAGTATACTGTCCCTGCATGGGCATGGTGGCTGCAGCCAAGCTCAGCTCAGCCCCTGCAGCTCAGCTAAGCCAGGTGAGAGTGGGACAGGTAGGTCTGTGTGTGCCGACCCTGCAAGGTCTCGTGCCCTCTCCTATGCAGAAATACCCCTGCCTCAAGCACAGAGGTTTTAATCCTTTGGCTTGGTTGTTGATTTGAATGCTCATGGATAAGTGTGCTGAGTAGTTAACTAGTAATTAAACTGGAAGGGAGGAAAAGCAAACCTGGTTAAAAATAGACTGTCACTTCTGTTTACTTCAACCCTTTTCACCACTCCTGAAGTTTGCCTCCCTGCAGCTGGAGTGCACCAGCAGCAAGTAGCAAAGCTCCAGCGGCAGAGATCTCTACATTCCCTGGGGGCAGAAGTGTCCTGAAGCAGATCTGCCACTTGCCAAGGAAATCTCTGTGGCCCTGGGCTGCTCTCCCTGCTCCCAGGACTTGCTCCTCCACCCCCGCGTCTGTGCTGGCTGCCAGATCCATGTCTGTGCAGCTCTGCCTCCACCCAGGAGCACAAGCCTGGGGCCAGGGGTGGGAATGTGCCTACAGGAGCGAGTGGCCAGGCTTAGGAACCTCATCAAATGATAATAAAACCACTGATTTATTATCCGCTATGCAAACAAATACCAGCTGTAGCCCGACCCTGAACTCTGCTTTTACTTGTGCTGAAAATGGTCTGTCTTTGAGGAAGGGCTGGGGGGAAGAGCAGGCAATGCCTTTCCACAGCATCCTCCAGATTCCTCCATTGCTTTCCCCTTCTAACCTGAAAGGTGGATAATGTCCCAGGGCCATGGGACATCTCCTTGGAGAGATGCTAAGTACTTACTTCTAGCCACATGATGGTCAAATACCAAGGGGCAGAGGTGCCTCTTGCGGCTCAGGGGGCAGCTCTGGCAGCATCCAGGGGGCAAAGCCTGCCCAGCAGCCCCACAACCCACCTACCTCCATGTGCCGCTCCAGCTCCTGCAGCAGTGTCACGTATTTATCCAGCCTCAGGAAGGGTTTGCTGAGGCTTGTGGTTAGGATGAGAATGCCTGGGTTGGCCGCACCCTGGCTCTCCATGAACTTCTCCAGCTCGTCACTATAAATAGAGACAACAACAACAACAACAACAACGAGGAGGACTCGCACTGCTGAGGGCTGTTTTGCTGCCTCCCACGCTCTCCTGATGGCCAGGGCTCTGCTCTGAGCCCTCTCAGTTTAAGGGCAGCCCAGCCTCCCCTTCGAGCACCCCCTCACAACCCACAGGGCAGGCAGGGAGCTGTGAGCTTCCACCCAAGCAAGATCCCGCTCCCCAGGAATGCAGGGGAGGATGCTGTGTGGCTGCAGGTGTTGGAATGCACAGCCCATGGGATAAAGCAGTGCCGGCAGCTGGTCCTCAGGCACAGGGAGATGGCACAGGGCCAGGTGTCTGGTGGACACTGTGGGCTGCAGAGGCTGGTGCTGTGCTGGAGGATGCTGCAGTAATGTGCTGGGACCCTGCTGGGGAGCTGTGACGCAGGTGTCAGCACGTACATCGCTCCAAAAAACATGGCTTGTGTGTGTCAGCACATTTGCTAAAGCTGAGTATCTGACTGATTTAAGAAAAGGGGTCAGACTGAGGAACCACATGAATGAGTCATTTACTGGAGCCAGGCCTTTCGTCATGCTGAATTAAAGCTGGATTTCAGCAGGTAAGTAAACACATTGTTAGTTCCCATTACAGAATGGGAAAACTTAAACAGTATGGACGGGATCCTGGCTTTCCCATTGCTGCAGGGAGGACAGTTAAACTGCATTAGGGGTGACACAGTGGTAGCCTTTTGGCCTGGCATGCTCTTGAGCATGACATCACACAAATTCTAGTGTCTACTGAAGTAAGACATGTTTAAGAAAGATGTTAATAAAGTGATTTACCAATGACCCTGCAAATCAACCATTTGGTTGAAGAGCAGCTCAGTTAATAAACTGGATAACCGGATGACTCGATGACCACCCTCCTGCAATGAGGTGCCCCATAGCGTGGTGCCACAGGGGAAAACCCTCCCATCTGCAACTGTGTGAGCACTTAAGCAGCGGGTCTGAAACAGCATCCAGGTCCTCTATCACAGGAGATACTACTGCCAGTGGTAGGAGTCTTGTATGTGCAGACAGAACTAGCTCTAAAAACAAGCAGCAATGAGTTTTCTCTGTGTTGGACCTGAAAGGCTTTGCTGAAGAGTCCAAAGCCCCAGCAGTTTTTCCAGCAGCAGTATCCCATGTTATCCCCTTGCCCTGTTGTCAAAACACAGGTCAACAGCCACGCTAGGCCAAGTATCAGTAAGAAAAGTAACATTTCAAAGGAGGGATTTCAGTCTGAATCTCCTTCTTCATCACTTACCTGTGTTGTGTGAGCACGTTGACGGCCAACGGGTGGTTTGCACAGTATGTCAGGTACAGGGAGCGGAACTGGGGCATCAGGTTCATGAAACAGCCTCCCACACGCTGCTGGTTCTCTGGGAGCCTATGGATGCCAGCACACCAGCCACGTTAAGCCTACTGGAGTGCACCCTGCAGCTACAGCAATCTCAGGTACCTGCCCAGGAATCACCTGCTGCACGGGGACATTGCCACGTCACACAGTAACTGCACCAAGGTGACCACACCTGCCCCACGGGCAGGAGGAAAAAGGAGGTCCTCAGGTGGGTCTGGGTTTCTGTGGCACAGGCAGTGAGCATCACAACCTGTTATCAGGGACAAGGTGTGACCCAGCCTGACCTGTCCCACCAGCAGAGCTGCAGATGGGATGCTGCAGACCACTGTCTTTGATGGGGATCTGCTGGAAAGAACTGGGGGCAATGTAGGGGTGGTCCCACTCTCTGGGCTGCCCATGAATATAAGAGAAGAGATGCAGAGAGAAAGAGAAGCCACAGCTCGAATGTATTTCTAGTATTCAGTCTTTTCTCCATCTCTTTTCAGCCCTTCCAAAAGACACACTGGGCTAAGGCTGAACATGTCTGTCAGCCTCCCTGCAGGAAATTATCACTTCTAATAACTTGGTCTTTGTTTCCTGGCAATTCCCATCTTCATACCTGCCAGATCTCCCACCCTGGATGTGTCTGCATTTTTGGTTTAGGTACACTTTTGTGTCAGGTTTACTGACACTTTCATTCAGTAGATGCCTTAACACTAGAAATGCCAGAGTTCCTTCCACCATCCCTCCTGCCCAACCACTGCCTGGCACCTTTCTTCAATCCTGTTATTTTCTTCTATATTTAACAAGTCTAAGACAGCAGCGTGGAGGAACATTAATGAACATGTCTCTCCATTATTTTTAGCTGCAGTTTGATAGCTTAACAACCTCAGTGCTATGGCACGAACTTACTTTGCAACCTCTTCCAAGGCTTGGTTCAGTGTTTGCTGAAATGCAGAGATTTCTTCCATGTTTCCCAGCAATGATGCAATGTCCACAGCACTGAGCCTAAAAGTGACAAATCACCAGTTAGTATCAGAGAGACGTTGCACCCCCTTTTTATTTGTAAGCAGTCCTTCCAAAAAGACACAAGAATTTCTCTTTCCCCAGATACACCATCAGATGTGAGAAAACACAAAATTCATGATCTGCAAGCTACAGACCACAGCCTCCTGGAGAAGATGTCTGCTGTAAAGGATTATCTTAATTGGATTTTAATCACTTAATCACACTAATCTTCTCAGACGTTTAGCTGTCTAATAGGCACAGACAGATGGGACTTCAGCCAGGGGTGGGGAGGGAGGTGTGTGCACAGACACAGAGACAGCTTTGTCTTCAGGGATTCATTCTGTGGGTTCCTTTATGGGAGAAGGGTCCTAGAGAGGAGCTCCTAAGGTAGGAGCTGCCTTGTTCCTCAAGTGAGGCTGGATTTTTCCTAGACAAAGCTAATGTGTCTGCTTCTGTCATCCTCAAAGCCTCTCTCCTACTACACTCATTTAGGTCATTTGCTGCCTACAAGGCTGAGAGCACAATCAATTTTCCCACGTGAAGATCTGGGGAAGGGAGAAGTGATTTTATTATAGAGGCCTCCCATCTCTCTGGACTGGATGATGTCTAAGTATCTGCTCTCTGTCTGTAACACCTCAAGGCTGCCCAGTGTTCAGGGTGCTCAGCCAGAGGGACCCTGGCCCCAGACACAGCTCCATGGGCAGGGACACTGAGATGGCACCGTTTGGAAGAGACAACTGTAAAGCTGAAAGCAATGAGCGGGAGGTGAAGTTCACTGCACTGGGTCTTCTATGCAGGGTGAAACTAGCAACAGAAACCTGCTGATGGGCACCATTGAGCCTCTGCACCACACCGCCCAGCACAGATGGAAAACAGTTGGCCTTGTTTCCACGTAAGCCCAGACAAACCCCCCCAGTCAGCCCAGTGCTGCTCAGGCCACAAGGGACGGCAGAATGTTCTTCCCAGGCGTGGAGGTACCGAGTGCTGATGGCTGCACAGACAGGGAGACAGGGGAGCCACTTCTTGCTGAGCAGCCTTTTGGATTTAGCGAGAGGAAGTCTAACCACAGAGGACACCTGTCGTCACGCACGAAATGAAGAGATGACTGGGGCTGAGAAGTCACAACAAGGCAAATGACAAGGGGAGAAGCCATGCAAGGCACACTGCCAGGGAAAACGCATGCTGGGACAGGCACACATGGGCTTGCAGATGGGTGGGAACAGCCAGCCCTCTCCCAGATGGAAATGCCTGTCTCTAGCACAGCCCAATGCCTCTGCATGACCACTGAGGAATGGGAAAGAAAAGAAACCTGCACAACATGGGCTGGTTTTCTGGTTCACAGAGAAGTTGTGAGGCTTTGCAAGAGCAGCAGTCCCTAAGCATTCAAAAGCAGGAAAGTAATGAACTATGATGGATTTCACAGGGTTCTCTCCACCTCAGATGCCTTTATATCTTACTTATCATAAGACTGGAGGGGTCTTAAGTAAGTTCCCAGAAGTGACTGCAGTTCCTTCGCATAATCTCGTTCTGTTTCCAGAATATTTTGCAACACCTAGGGTGAGAGACAGAGCACTGAGTAGATCTTTGTACTAGTGACTAGTCAAAGGAACACGAATTCAGCTTCCAAGTGTGGAAAAGCATGGAGGAGTATTTTATGTCCAGAAATTACATTTTTTAATGCTGAAACCGGAATGCTCAGCAAAGTCCTTGTGGGCCAACTTTGGGATTTTACTTTGCAAAGTCAGGGAGGCCTGGAAAGCAGGTGTTAAAGGCTTCTCCTTCTTCTCTGGCAAAGCACGAAGACAACGTCAGGTCTGACCTGACTTTAGTATTTGACCCCCGAGAGCCTCATGCCTGACCCTGCATGCACAACTGGCTGTCAAGGTATGCAAACAAACAACCTCTGCATGCATCCTGGGAGCACCATTTGCACCGAGGCAGCACAGTTTAAATGCAGCAGTGGCCACACCAAGGACGGCTCCTGTGGCAGCTCAAGCCAGGGCACAGCTCACTTGTCACTCCAGGGATATGCTGAGTTGGGTTTGGCCGTGCTAATCCATCTCAGCAGCCAATTCGTCCCTGGCTTCATAGCAGGCAAACCTAGTGCCTGCACACTCCCAGTCAGCACTCCAGTTCCTCAGTGTGGATGAGCTTCTGAGAGAGTGGAGGTGGTTCCCAGCTCTCTGGACATACTGTTTCTGCTTTGCTTTGCTTGAAATATATTTAGACATGCTGATGAGCATGATTTAGCTCCAGCACTGAGAGCCAGGGATGCTCACATGCAGGCATCTTCATTTTCTTACACCACAGGGCTCACTCCAACCTGGACATGGGTGAGAGGTGCTTGCCTCCCTTTGCCAGACCTCCTCACTCTGGCAGCAAGATGTAGAGGTGATGTTTGCCAATCCCTTCTGCAGCGACAGTTCATGGCCTGGCAGGCTGAGAACCCGCTCCAAAGCTGAGCCGAGTTACCAAGCCAGGCTGTGAGCGGCAGGGCTGCAGCTGCTGGCAGAGGCACAGGGCAGGCAGCTAGGGCTGTAACATCTCCAGCCAAACACAAGAAAGGGATCAGAGCCCTAATCTGGCTTGCTTACACCATGACAATATCTCCTCATCTTTATTAACAGGAGATAGCCCCAGTCCATGGTAAGGACTGGTCCAAAGACACAGTGACTTATTTCCCCACACCAATCTCAAAGCTGCCACCTCTGCTGAATTATCTCAGTCGTCTACTTCAAGTCTCTGTTCTTGACATTTTGCAGCAACTTCCATTTGTGGTTTATTGTCTTGACAGTCTTGAATTAAGGGAATGGAAACAGCTGCATTTAAACACAGAGTCACATCCCCAATTGTTACAAATTGCTTCAATGATTTTTAAGGGAAGGAGCCAGTTCAGAAGATTAATAACATGCTACTTATTAAAATGTATGATCAGCACTTTAAAACTTACCACAGGATAATAATTCTTTGTCAGCTGAGTGCCTTCGAGTCCTTTTACTGCTTTGGGAGAGAGTGGTTTATCTGTGCAAAAAACCCAAAACATCAATAAATTACAGTGCACAGCTCTCATTATTCCAGGAGGAAAAGACACTGCCATATCATGTCCAGCAAATGTAACTTCAACCCTGTGAACACAAGGCTTCAATTGCAGGGTTTGTTTCCCTGCTTCACAAAAGCCAAGATGAAATCAAAGGTGTGCACAACACTGGCAGCAGCTGAGAAAGTCACACCAGACGCTCTGTGCAGCCTCTGCCAACCAACTTACAGGTTTGCTCCGAAATCCCTGGCAGTAGCCCAGCGTCTGGCACTGCTCGGAGCTACAGTGTGGCTTCACCTGGCCCACAAAACCTGGGTTTTAAAACTGCGTGTCTGTGAGAAACAATGGATACCACGTTTTGTTCCAGGCGATTCACAAGGCACTTGAAGCCAACCCCAACCAATATGCTGAACCGTGATCCCCAAAGTCTCTTGTGATGCAAAATCCTTTTGCTAAATGAAGGTAGATTTAAATTAAAAGCTCCCACAAACCTGGAAGTCAATTCTCACTTGGCATTTGCTAAATCACTGCGGATGATTCCAGCATGGTACATGTGTGCACACACACACACAGACACACACAAGTCCCTGCTCCATTTTTCCTTCCTAGATAGGCTCCTTCCCTGCCAGCAGCACAGCTCTCCCAGCTCTCCCAGCACTACAGCAGCACCATTACCCATCTGGACTGGGACAGGTGGGCAGTGCAGGGCTCTGCCCATACTGAAACACTTTTGTGCCCTGCAGAGCAGCCAGGCTCTCCTGTTTCCCTGCAATTGCTCACAGAAGGTAACTAGTTTCACACTGATAGCAGGGGAAAAGCTTGGTATTGATAAATTTAGCCCTTGGAAGCTGCACCTTGATGTGCTGTCTAATTATTGCTCTTGTATTGCTTCCTGTCACTTCCAGCCGGGAGCTCTGTGCCTCATCCAAAGACTCAGAGCAACTCTGCTCTACACAGCTGGATATTTCCAGGCAAAGGGCACACTTAGGACACAGTGGAGGTACAGATACTGCTGAAAAACAAGTAACTCCATTTATAATGACCAGCCTCACACTGTGGAGGTGAGGAAAGCAGCTCTCCCCTGGATGCAGCTCCGGCAGCACTGCTGGGGCAGGGAGAGTTCACCGATGGTCTCTGCATGTATCACTTAGAATATGGCCACATCTCCTGAGCAGGCAGACGCCAGGAAAATGAACACTCCTTCCATGTGAAATGGGTGCTGGAGAGAGGATTTGGAGGGAAATGTTCTGTAGATGGAAAAATCTGATGGGCTCTTCCATCAATATATAAGGGAGACTCCCTCTTCACTTCAGACAGGTGCTGTTATATCATGCAGCTCCCATCTCATTTTCCCCATATGGCTGAAGTTTGCTCTCCTTTGTTTAAAACATCTCTCCTCTCCCCTCACTGAGCTAGTGATTCCTGGGCTGTGCCAGACAAACCTTCAATCCCTGCCGCAATGTCCTGCTCCAGCTCAGACATCATTTCCCAAAGGGAAACAACAGCAGACAAGATATCCTAATGATGATTTTTTCCTTCAGAATTAAATACATACTGACCTAATTCTGAGCACTCAATCATTATTATTCTTCTTCCCTCCTATGTGTTTTATTTACAAGTGTGGGAGCAAGGATGTCTAACAGGGGTTGCACATTTTGGAGCTGCTGGCATCTGAGTGTTTGAGGCCAGGGCTGATCCTGAGCCATAAACCCAGCACCAAGCACACAACTGGTCTCTGTCTAGGATAAGCCCTCAAGGCACATTAAGGCATTAAACTGCATTTTGTAAAAAAACAGTTTACTGTCACACAATGGCCTCGGAAGCACAGTGAGGTGAGCTGCTTGAATGGATGTGCAACGCCATGGGGCAGTTGGCCAGGGGCTTCATGTCATCACCACCTCACGTCTGGCTACGATCACATCCCAGAAAATATTAAGAACACTCCAGACAAAGCTCATCGGATGGATCGTCTCCTCCACCTTCCTTTCTCAATATCGCAGCAGAAGAGGCATCTGGGGGAAAATGTACTCTGTGGAATCAGCCATCACTATGGACAAAACCAGAGACCATTCCCTGCGGCCATGCAGATTTTGTTGGATTCCACACTGTGACGGTGAGCACCTACTCCACTGCTGCCAGAAATGGCAGGATCAATCACAAATACAACAAAAACCTAATTCTGTGTCAGTCGCTGGAACGACCTGACAGCTCCCCAGCACAAAGGGGATCCATGTAACCATCCCCAGCCTCATCCTCTGGCAACATCCCTGATTCCGTGCCGATGGGGCTTGGGGGAGCAACACAAAGGCACAATGCATTGGGAAAAGGGTGAAGCAGCAATCAACCATCTCATCCGAAAGATGAGGCTTTACCCTTCCGGCCCTGCTCATCCTTCCATTATCCTGGCTGCTTCAAGCACACAAACAGTCCTTAATAAATAGCAGCAATTTCCCAAAGGCACAAGGGTCCTCACTGCATTATACTGCTGTCATTCAATCAGCCCTTGAAAGCAATGTGCTTACCGGTGGATTTGATTTCTCTGACGTAGTTGCTTGGGAACCAGCCTGTTTTTCCATTCAAGGTCCCTTCCCACCAGCCTCCTTCTTCAACCCGGGTGACATAAATAATGTCTCCTTTGTTAACGGAGAGTTCATCCTCGTTGGTCTGCTTAAAATTGAACCTGGCCTTTACCACCAGCTGATGACTGCCATTCTCGGTCATCTCCTAAGGAAAGAAACATGGAAAAACATCAGCAAATAGTTAAAAAAAGCAGAAACCACAAAGACAAGCCATTGTTCTTCCTTGTTGTGACAGCTGTTTTTTCACTATTGCTCTGTATAACAAGCAATAATGTCTTGCTGGTGTGTAAACACTCCCTCCAGAGGGCTACAAGGTCCCTCCCAAGCATTAATTTAGTTCCCCAGTGCAATGGATGGCAGATAAGCATCGCTCTGCTCATGTCACACAGAGCAGCACTGTGGTTTGGAGAAGCAGCGAGACCCTCTCCAGCCAAGGCAGCAAAGCCGTGGTGGAGATCAGAGGAGAACAAGTCCCTCTGACATTTTTGACCCCGAGGTACCACTCACACCACTCTACCCCCAGAGCCATCAAACCCATGCTCAGATGTTAAATAAGGGATACCACAGGCTTGGATTGCCTCCGTAACACCCTTGCTGACTGTGAAGTTGTGCCGTTGGACTCAGTCTGGGGATCTCCAGGCGCGGAGCTAAGAGACGATCGATGTGAACATGGCCCTTTGGGTGGCTGATCTGGTGAAACAAAACAACACCTGAGTTTTACCCAACTGTCCATCACAGCAAAGCAAAGAGTAAAGTCTGTAAAGAAAACAAGAACTGGGCACAACAGTTAAAAGAGTATCTATTAGAGCAAGACAGCACCTCCAGTGTAAGTACTCAACAGCAAGGATGGTTTTCTGAGCTGGGATAACTCTTCCATCATGAAGCGAGTTCAATTGCATCCTGAGGCATTCCTAGGTTGTGCCAGCTCTGCAGCTACACATCCAGTTGCAGTGTTTTTTTTTTAATCCCCCTTAAAGCTGTTGAAAAGAAGAATACTACTCAGCCCGAAGATCTCCAAATGGGAATGTTTCTGGGATCCAAGTAAGCCCTGTTGAAGGTGTGTCAAAGTTTAGCTCTCAAGTGGTCTTAGGTCACCTCTGCAGCTGCAGCGTGGGCTGTCCTTCCGAGTGGGGAAGAATGCTGAACAGCTGGTCAACACAATTGCTTCTCTATTTAGAGAAGTCCTTCTGGGTTCATCATCCAGCTGAAAGAGGCTAGGCACTATGTATTTTGATTACTGTTCATGGACCACTGCCACTAGCCATGTGAGAGAGAGATTCAAGCCATGCTGAGGAAGGACAGAAGTGTCATCCCCGGGAGATGGACAGCCCATGGAAAAGCTCAGGTCTTCCCAGCAGCTCTTGGAGTTGCCTCCTTCCCACACCTGAAGCTTCTTGCTTGGCAAACCAGTCCCCAGGCTTGTTCCTGCCCCCACCTGCCTGATGCTGGAGGCAATGCTGCTGCTCTGACACATCTGTTTTTATGATTAATGATTTGTTTCCATATCAATACCAGTAAAGTTGCCAGAGGGTAAAAAGTTTCCCAGTCACAACTGTGCAGAGGCTGAGTCAGTGGCCTGCCAGTGCTCAGCCCCAGAATCCTGCTTGATGCTGCAGAGGTATAAAAATGTGGGATTCAAGCCACCCAGCAATTCCCAATACTTCTCTGCTACTGTACCCCACACTACACAGTGGGACACAATCCGGATCACCTCCTTTCTATGTGCTGTGATGGTCAAAAAATGCAACAGAAGATAATAATATTCCAGTAAATTGTGAAGGACTTTTAAGATTCCTCTTATAACTTTGCTTCAGATTTTAGAATATTTCTGCATTCCAGAGCTTCTGTTTTCCACCAGCAGTGTGGACCTAGGGGCCTAGCATGCCCATGGACCTCAGAAGCAGGACAGACAAGAGCAGTCTGCAGGAACCACTCTGCTGGGTGTGCTAGTCCCTGGAACACATCTGGATTTCTTCCTTGAAAACCCCACAGGAGAAGAGGGTGATCCAGCCACTAAGTGTGCACAGGAATCGGAAAACACAAACTCTAAGGCTGCTGTTCCCCCATTCTCCTCCTGTCTGAATGTCAGCATGGAAAATTCATTCCAAAGGGGAAGTCTGGTGGGAGTTACAGGAACTCAGCTGGGCTTTTATTCTCCCAAGAGGATTTTTGTTTCAGTAGGAAAACACCTCATCCTTAGATTGGACCTGGAGCAACAAACTGTTGCATTGTCCCTCTCCAACCCCTGCACAATGGGGACAAGGTCCATGACTACAACTTCCAGGTGCTGCTGCCTTACAAACCCCCAGTCACGCCACACCCACGCACCAGTCTGCCCAGTCCAAGCTCCAGCGATGGACAACATCCACGCTAAATCTTGTGTGCTGTCAGTGAGTTTTCTCTCTTGCCCTGCTCGTTACACAACTGCCTGACAACCGCATGGTGAATTCCCAGCTCCCTGGGCTGCAGCAACAGCAAAATCCCTCCGCATGGAAAACCCACTTTGCCAACAGAGTGCGTTTTTCTCTCTCAAGCATCCCGGTATTTGAGCAGGAGCGGTTTTGGCTGCTCCCAACAACTCACAGGCCAGGGAGGTGGCCGGCTGCCAGTGTGAGATGTTCTTCCCCTGATTCCTTCTGAAAAGGGAGGGCTCAGACCGCGAGTCCAGACTTTGCTTACTCAAGTCATCAGCCACAGTCCCACGGAAATGACTTGGTTACTGAAGATTTTATGCTTCTCCCTGCCCCTCCCAATCTTCCAAAGCTTTTATAAATATCTGCAGCAACCTAGAAACAAATGTAAAACTGACTTTGACAGTTTGGCAGGGAAGTGTATCATTTATATTGCATCATGACAGCGTCCTATTTTATGCCTGGTCCAGCATGGAACACTGCTGCCATATGTTGCTTAAACTATGGTTAAAATAGCTGGGTTTTCTGCTCACATTCCTACACTATTTTTGGCAGATGGGCCTTGTCTGATCCAGCACAGCTGGTTTTCCTCCCCTGCCCTCTCTTGCAGATAAAAGCATCAAGCTCTGTATTGCTGTTACTTGACAGACAGCTGCTGAACTACGAGTTTATCCGCCACAAATGATGCCTCCAGTTATTTGCATAACAAGATCCACGAACATGCACGGATTTGGACTGCAAATGGATGCTCACAAACACATTCCCACAGCGTCTCCTTAGCTGACACCTACTTCCCTCTGCCTCTGACAAGGGTGTTGGGATGCAGCAGCGCTGTGGGTGTCGGGATGCAGAGGCATGCCAGAGCCTTGGCCATGGCAGGAGCTGCAGTAGCTCATACCAGGCTTGTCCTGATGCTCCATTCAGCCCTTGGCCTCTGGCGAGACGGACAGACCGGACCATCTGCAGTGGTGGTTTGTAGGACACAGGCTCCTGCTCCTCGGGAACTTGGCCAAGCCACCAAAAAGCAAACGTTTTAGACACGTATTTAGTTTACCCTATACTTTTCCCAAGGGTGCCCTCTGCCTGAGCAGATAATTATATCGCAGGCATTGCGCTTTTCAACATTTGAACAGAGAAAGCATATGCTCAAACAGATGTTTGCCATGAAACCAAGAGTATTCCAGCTTCCCCATAGCCCTGTCAGTAATGTATGATTGGAACTATCTCCCAGAAGTCCTGTCCTGGGCTTAGCTGGGACATGGGTGACTGCAGGAACAGAGTTGGAGCTGTAAATAGAGGGATTGCTGTGAGAATGGCACTGTGGCCTCATTACCCCATTGGCACACACCCATCACACCCCCGTGGTCCAGCAACAGGCAAGCACAGAGGCAGGAAAGTTTCTCACTCTTTTTGATTTCAGAATAATAAATCAAATGTCAATCACAAGGTCAGCATTTGCAGAGGTCGCTCCTGGTCGAGGTAAGCTACATTTTATATCCCACATCATACTGAACAGCAAGAGCTTCCACCAGGAGTCACTGGGGGCTGTCAGTAAAGGAGCAGTGAGAGGCTGTGAGATGTGCTGAGGCCACATTACCATTCCCAGACTTCTAGGGAATGAGCTGTCAGCAGAGCCGAGTGCTGGCTGCAGAAAGGCAGCCTAAGAACCTGAACTTCTTCAGGGCAGCATTATACACACGTGAGTACAAATCATACATGTGTGTGTGTATGTATATACACTACGTACTGTTACTATGCACTGTGCATTATTAGACATAAATTACGTGTTGATGTACAATAAATGCATGATAATTTATACAACACCTTCCCATGAAAGGAAAATTATGAGTTCTTGCTTTGAATTTTCCTCCTTTAAATCATTTAAAATGTAGCCTGCTACAGGGAGGCTGAACTCTTCTCCTGGGGCTGGACTTCAGTGGGTGTGCAGGACTCTGTCCCAGCCCACCTGTAAGGGGCTGTAAATGCTTTCCACCCTGTGAACTCTTCCCAGCTCCATTCAGACCTGTTCCTCATCCCCTCAGAATCCCCAGAAAGGGGAAAGTGTGTAAAGAAGCCTGTAGGGAACAGCTACATATCTGGGATGGAAACAAAGATGAGCTGATTTGTTTTGCTTCAGCAACCTACTCGTGCTCTCAGGGATGCAGGACAAGCCATCAGCTTGATTCCCAAACCCAGCAGCCTACTCCATGGAACCAGAGAGAGGAAAGAGAGAAAAACATCAATACAATTGACAGAGCAACTGGCAACAACGTTTGTTTTGACATTCAGCAAAGATATTATGCAGATGGAGCTGTTTTTCTCTTCGGCTTTAAAACACACTGTTTAAAATTGGGTATTTGCATTTTGGGAAGTACACGCTCATTTACATTAAGGCTCCCTTACCATGACCTACTTTGAAGTCCCTTAAGACTGTCAAAACTGAACAGAGGTCGCCCAGTGAAAAGTGATAATTGAGCCCTGCAGAGTGCACACAGCAACTGTGAAACACCACATCTAAACCCAGGGTTAGTAGGAGTCCAAAATGTCAATCCCACCGTCCACCATCAGACATCGGCGCTGGCAGCACAATTTTCCAAGCCTCCAGACATCACCATAAACTAGGAATTAGCAAAAGAAGTAAAAACCAGCCCTGCACACACACAAGAAAAAATTTGAAAAGACAACAGAAAAAAAGCCTATTTTCTTACCTTCAGTTGCTTTGTTTACAGCTGTTAATGTGCTCAGGACCTTGGAGAACTGGTCTCCGGTGTACAAGTCATGTGGATCAAACACCTGTGAAAGAGGAACTTGGTCAGCTGAGCCCAAAACATCTCACTCTGGCTGCTTGAGCCACCCACGCTACTGGAGGGTGACAGTAAGGATTAGGCAGCCTGTACGTCTCTGCAGGGGAAGGGTGTTTATTCAGGGCTGACAAGTCCCATTTCCTTTATTGCCAGAGAATTCCTGGGGCACTGCTGGCAGGCAGCGTGGGAAGGGCAGGGGGACCCCGCAGCATTTGGAGTGTAACGCTGGGGACACAGGGAAGGAAGGAATCAGCGCTGTCTGCAGAGCAGGGACTCCTCTGAAAAATCACCGAGAAGGTTATTGCTGGCCTTGAGGGAGGGAAAGATTTTGTTGCTATTTTTGTTATCGAAAGCTGAAGAGACTGAGGCTGTATATACAGATCTATGTATAAACACACACATATTTTCCACAGTAGAATTAACACACACAGAATTTTCTGCTATTGCAATATGCCACATATAGCACATTTACACTTTTTTACAGGAAGACAAAACCAGTTATTTTATATACAAAAAATCTGCCCTAAAGAATTTGTTGCTGCTAAGCCTCAGTGGCAAAACAGAAGTACATATTAGCAAGGGCTTGTTTTCCCTGACTGATAACCTGGACCTTGTACACTGAGCCCTTCAGAAATCACCACCAGCACAATGAGGGGCAGCTTGAGTTCCCAAAACACTGCAGCTCTCTCTAACATGTAAGAAATGCCCCCAACTTCACACAGACTGTAAAAATCCTACCATTTAGGAAGCAAATATAAGCGATACAAAAAGTCCCTGTTAATAGTACCACCACGGCACCATCTGCTAATTCCCAAATCCATGTTGTCTTGCAGATGGGGACCACAGATCCACAAACCCAATGAAGAGGAAAGATGATTTTAAAGCTCTCCTGGCAGACATCGTCTAACCACAAACATTTCCAATGCACTAAAAAGTGTATCCTGCTAAATAAGGACACAAGCCATAACTACCTTTAGGGTAGTAGTGCCCTTTAAAACGGCTCTTTCTTGCTTTCCACACAGAGCTCCTTGAGTACACTTGGCATATGTCAAATAGGAAGAGGAATGGCCTCTTCTGCAGCCCTGGATGCTCACGGCATCTCCCCCTCTCAACAGACACATCAGTGCGGCACCAAAGTCCGACATGGGCAGTACAAAGACTGATCTTTGCTGAGAATACATTTTAAAATTGCGTCAGCCACTCCATACCAGGAGGAAAGCTTTGCCCTACAGAAATTTAATCCACGCTCAGAGAGGGAACAACCTGCTGTCATTACGAACATTAAAACCAGTATCTCCGCAGCTCCGATGGCACCAACTGCTCTGCACATTTCGGGACACCCCCACCTACCTTGGGGCTGTTTCTGAGATGATCTATCACCCGCGCTCACTCGGGTTTGTTCCTTTGGACCAGGCAGACGCCATCCCCTCTGCCAGCTGGTGCATGAACTAGTTTTGCTGCCCTGAAATTGCAGGCAGTGCTATCTGAGCATCGCCTCCAGCCCTGAGCAGAGATGTCTGTGTCTCCGTGGAAAAGGAGACGGTAACGGAGAGCCCGGGTGTGCGCTGACCCCTTTGGCAGCCACTGGAGGATGAGATGTTACAATTGCACAAGAGGAAAGTAAACAGCCAGGCTGGGATGCTTGCGTGCATCTCTCTGGTGTGTCATTTTCTCAGTCATACTCTTTTTTTCTTCCACTTCAGGAATTCCAGAAAAACAAGTCCTGCCTCGAACGAATGGCTTTTTTTCCTAAAGACCAAAGTAGTAAAATACATCCTGAATCCTTCACTGCACAGAATAATGCTGTAAGCTCAGAGTCAGCAGGCTGACAAAGTCCAGAGAGAAACGGTGGGGAGAAGGATATGCAAAAAATTCTAGCACAAAAGCAATGAATAACAGCTAGGACTTCTTCACGGAGAAATTCTCTGGAACAGCTACTGTGTAACAAAGACAACGTGGAAAACTCTTTTGGCTCAGCTACTGCAGTGTAAATATACTCCCCAGCTTGTTCACAAATAAATTCATCATACAGAAAAGTCCTCATTTATGAGCTAAAAATTACTTTTTCTAGCACAATCCATCCATAATTCTAGACAAAAAAAAAAAAAAAAAAATCAAAAGGCTTTTT
>WEKX01008949.1:679450-715629 GCA_013390025.1 Pitta sordida | reverse complement strand
AAAAAAAAAGGAAAGGGGGAAGGGAAGGCATAAGGGGAAAGCATAAGCGGGGCGGGGGGCGAAGAAAGGGGAAACAGGAAGGAAAAGGAAAATTTAAAAAGACAGTAAAAATGAGGGAGAAAGGATGGGACAAGGAAGGAATATCCAGGTTATTGAAATAGTAATTGGAGCAGGTTTGCGGCACTGAGAAGAGAAATGCTGCAGAAGGGCCCGTAGACGAGGCACAGTTCAGCTGAGGCAGTGAATGCTTGCACATCATGGCATGTCCCCCATAGCGAGCACTGCCTGTGCCCGTGCCCATCTGCTGGGGAACATTCCGCTGCAGGGAACATGAAAATCCCGAGAGACTTCAGCGCACCAGAGGGCTGCAGCACGGACAGAGAATGCAGCTCTGCACTGACATCCAGAGTGAAGCTCTGCACTGACATCCAGGCTGTAGATCCCGACCCCATGCAGGGACACAGGGGTGTCAGAGACACCTCTCCCGTCTGCAGCTGGGGGTCTCTGGGACACTGGGTCACTCGAGTTCAGACAGACCTATTCACCAGTGCTCCTGCTGGTCGGGGCTGGGCAGGAGCTCTTGTTTCTGACGTTATCCAGCTAGGAAAGATAACGTCACTTTGGAGGGAGGCCAAAGCAGAGCAGGTTTTGGGAGCGCATGGATGAGAAGCCAAGAGGGTGATGATTTTTCATCTGCTCTCCCACACCCTCAGTCCAGATACAAACAGTTTGTTGGAGGTTGCAAGCACCTCCAAGAACAGAAATAGCCTCTGTGTTACCCACAATGGCATTGATTCGCTGCATGCTCTATGATTGTTTGGGCAGCCAGGTTTGATCCAGCTATTGATTTATCTTGCAGATACCATTTTTAGTCCACAAAATGCAGTGCCTTGCCAGAAGTTTTGCGGTTGTGTTAGCAATGAAATTCTGCTGCTGAATGGAGGTCTTGTGCTTTTTCAGCAGCAAATGATGCTTAGCTATTGAGCTGCTATTGTTACACACATACTCTTGTCAAGAGCAAAAGCAAACAGTTCCCATTTGTGTCCTGAAGAACAATCTAGGCCAGGAGCTTTCTATGATTTTTCTCTTTCATCATGATTTTTTCCCCTATCTCTTCTACACTAAACTCCACCTGGTCATCAGGACAGAACCCTTCGCCTTCCACTTTCCACCTTAACCCACCTACATCCAGCTGGCACTGCCTTAGCAACACTCACTCCCTGGATCAGCTTGTGAGTCAGATACTTCACTCAGTGGTTGAAGCCACAGTGTAAATGAAGCACTGTCAGGTCACCTGCACTGTTCCTCAGACCAAACCATAAAAGAGTTCTCTAAGGACACTTAAGCTCCAAAGATGTGCCCCTATCCGTTGCTTAGTCTTCTGTCTCAGTAGAGCTGGATTGACAGACATGCTTATAACTGAGATCAAATTCTAGCACTGAAAAGCAGTTGGAAAATTTATGGTATCATTGTTTCACCTCATCACAGTGCTTGCCTGGTGAGAAGGATATGGTGATTCCCCTGCTTGCCCTCTCTTTTAGGACTAACATATGTTTGCAGGCTTCAGTCCTGGGCTGAAGCTAAGGAAGAATTTGGTTTTGTATACCCTGCTATGAGGTGGATTCTTCCAGCTGACACCACCAGCCTGTAGAACTCCTTCAACTTCATGGAGCCAACTCAAAGCAGGAAGGTCACAGTGTCCTTCCTCTATGTCCAGATGTCCCCTCTGTCCAAATGTTTCACTGCTCCTGTAAAACAGGAGAAGTTGGTGTTTGCCTCACTGTGTCTTTCTTCCACTTCCCAAGATTGAGTTACCAGGACAACAAAGAAGGGTAGGAGGAAAGTGCATATGTGTAGCTCTGCAGGAGCAACCTCTTTACATTCCCTCCTACTGGAAGAGATTGGGAAGCAGTATCTGTTCAGTGGAAGGTTGGACTTGGGTTTCAATTAAGAACTGCTGGAAACCCTACCTTCCAAACTGACCACCACCCCTGCACGCCAGCAATGCCCAGTGAATTGGTGTATTCAGCTCCAAATGGCAGCTGCACAAATATCTCCTACAAAAATCAAATTGAAGGTATAGTATTAAGATAGTAACTGCTTTGGCAAGGTACAGTAAAGCTCTCAATTTCCTCGGAACATCCTCTTTTGTTCACATTTGCAACAGGAACAGAGTCTTTGCCCTTAACATGCACTTGTCAGTCTCAAGACAGAAGTGGCTCAGGTCCAGTACCAGGCTACTTCTTCCTCTCTGAGGAGCAAGAGTTCCCTGAGGCATTTGGAGAAGGGCAGAATTTGAGAATCATCGGGTTTTGTCAAATCCAAGGTTTAGGTAAGCACCAGGATGGCTGTCAGGGAATTCAGGAGTATTAAGCCAAGACCTTTCCTGATGTTACTCTTTTCTCAGGCTAGGTGGCTGGAGCAGGACACATTCCCTATCCTATGCTCATTTTCCTTCAACCTAATACCTGATCACTGAAACTTCAGTGCTAAGAGATCTCGGAAGCAGAAGGTTCCCTGCCTGTCCCGATACTCCAGATTTGCTTCCTGAGTAAATGTGCTGCAAAGAAGCCCCCTCTGAGGGGCAGTGCCCCTTCCCAAGGCAAAGTAAGGATCAGGCATGAGGGAGGACCATCCGTAGGCATGCTGCTTAACCTCCTTGCCAAGAGGGTCCAAACAGGGCAGCATTTAGAAGGAACAGATGGCAGAGGATTTTCCTGTCTCCACCAGCTCTGCCTTCAGAGCACTCAGAAAAGCTGGCAACATGGGAGAAGAGTCAGAGGGAGGCATAAGGACTCTGCCTGTGCCATGTCTTGCCCACCACCTCAGCTGTCCTACCCCGAGCCTTCCTCTGCCTGAGGCTACAGAGAGGAGTCAGAAAAAGCAAAACTCCTGTAATTCCTTGGCATTCTACTATGACAGCATGTTGGGGGAAAAAATAAGAAGAAATAATTTTAATTTCACTGAAAAAATAAACAGGACAGTGGCAACGACACGAGCATGAGGGAAGTCACTGGAGGCTCGGAATATTTCAAAGATAAAGTGGGTCATAAATCAGAAGCAAAAAAACCTTTAACTTATTAAAGCCAAGGAAGAAAAAGCATGTGGAGGACCAGACCAACACCCAGAGCTGAACACACCATGTTGCTAGCTCTATCTGAAAACTGTAGAGTGTGACAGCAATATTGCAGAACAGTCTCTCAAAACTACAACAGTTGTGGCCTGTTCCCTTGTCCTGTCTTAGCTCTTTAAGTTTCCTATTTTTTTAAATAATTTCCACCACAACCATTTTATGATCAGTTTGCAAATACAGAAATAAACTCTCAGAAAAATGGAGGCCATCACATGGTCAGAAGCAGTGGAACGGCAACAACTGATTTCTGATGCGATAGCCCTTCAGGGATTCTATGTCTATCTGCTCTTAAAGCTGGGCTGCTGCACCAGGCTCAGGAAATGCATTACTGTGAAACAACAGGCTAGGGAGACAGTTCTGGAATAGCGCATTGCCAGGCTGGTTAACTAGGAGGCTCTGAAGAGAAGAAAGGCCCTTTGCTTGTTGAGGCTTTCAAAGGAAAAATGCAGGAACAGAGCTCCTGTGGGCTGGACTTTTCTCACTGTGCTGCATGAATATTCCGTGTAATGCCCAAGGATGCTGTCCCTGCTTCTGGCAGGATTTGTCTTCAGAACACATTCTTTCCACAGTCTTGAGCACATTTCAAATGAGATGATGCTTAGTTACAGGTTTCTTTTTACTGGAGGAATTTAAGTGTGATACAGAAGTCTTTAGGTCCATATGGAAATAGTAAAAAAAATGATGGCAAGATTAGGTGCCTATTCTGAACTAAGACTCTAATCTTGCAAACATGAGCTATGCTTAAGAATCAACATTGATATGACCAGGAATAGCCACTGAAAAGATGTCTTTTGACTTTAATTATTTGCAAGGAACAATTTATGTTTGGCAGCATCTCACACAACAGTTGCAAGGAGATGAAAAAATACTGCAATATTAAGACTATTACACCTTTCTATTAAAGCAAGGCTAAAATCTGCAATTCCTTTCCTCTAATAATGAAAAAAAAAAGTGTTAACAGGTCCAGGTTAAAATGCATTTAGACAGACCTCCTGTTACTGCTGCATGTCTGCCTGACCATTCAGGTTTGTCTCAGAAGACAAGAAGGAATCTCTTAAGCTGACAGTCAATACACTGTGTTTCCAAATTCTCCAGACAGAATAAATTACCCATGTTCTTATTGATGTTATTAACACAAAATACAAGGAACGCATACCGAGTTATTCCCTCTGATATCTGGCTTCTTTTCAGAAGGCTGATTAAACTGTGAAGTAATGACAATAAAAGAAAGGATCCAAGCTGACTTACCTCCACTTTCAGGAGTGCGCAGCCTTTCAAGAACTCTTGAATATTACTGATGCAATCAGCTTCATTTTTAGGCTCCAGGCAATACTAAAGAAAGAAAATCCACTGAGCTCATTGCATTACCTCCCGTATCGCCTGCATTGAGAAGGAAGGCCTGCATGAATATTGACATGTGCATTTTATACTGAATTAGGGAAGCTTCTTCAGGGGGCGGGTGGGGGTGGCAGGCAAGCTGTCGAAGCAGGAAGAAAGCCACTGGAGGAAGTGATGAATACATCGAAATGGTCGGCATCTTGTTTTGAATGTCAACATATGACAGAGTCCTAAGTGACAGTGGGAAATCGATGACCTTTAATAACACAACGCCCCGAACAGAACGTGTGAGCAGAAGATAAGGAGCTGGCAAAACGGATTTTTGTATAATAAAGGCTCTCGTTTTATAGGGCGGAGAGCCTGTTGTCTTTTTTTTTTAATTAAACAGCTTCTCTTATGTGTTGCCAGTTCCGATCTGTCATTGGACTCCTTCCCTTTTTTTCCCCTGCAGTTTCTTATCATGTTTTTGGATTGCAAATATATACCTCGTGAAAACAGCAGGAGGAACTCACATGGTTTCAGTACCAATGGGCCTTGGGACAGACCAAATGCCACAGATGCAAGGGTTATTGTTTATTCCCGCCCTAATCTACTTCTCCAGTGTATTTCCTGAGTAACAAAGCATTTTGCAGTAAGAGTTCTGAGTGAATGTTTACAGTTGTAATTAATTATATTTACGTAAATAGACTCAAACTGCATATCCTTCTATTCAAAACCAAGGTGCTCTAATCTCTGGTGGGCCCACTATTTCCTGCCACAGAATGAACACGTGTAACTGCGACCTTGTGAGGGCTTTTCTGGACGTAGACACAAAATCAAGGAACTAAAAGCTACAAACACGCTTTGCTCTGTTAGAAACTTAAATGCAAAGTATTTATCCCTCTGAAGCTCCTTGCTCCTCTGACCAAAGGAAACCAGACCCGAAACAGCTCGGGCAGTGTTGCACTGAGCAGGGCTCTTGTCTCAGGGTAGCAAAACACATGAGAAATCGTTACCTTTTCTGCAGATCCCGGAAGAAGCCGATTAATGAGCTTACAAAGCACAGTTCCATCTTTCAGAGAAGTTTTCAGGAACTCCTCTGGATCATCTACGATTTTCTTGGGGGAATTTAAGACTCCCAATGAAATGAGCCAGGTTACAGTTTGTTCCTCTGGATTCATGGCGCAGAGTTGTGCTACCAGCGCTGTTCTGTGCAGCAGCGCGCTGGAACCCACATCCGTGATTGCATCTTCCTGCCTCTGCTGCTTGCACAGCTCAAGCCTGAAACTACCTTTTTTTTTTTGGCTCAGCACAGAAACTCACTAAATCTCAGGAACCAGTAGTCGTCCCTCCAAGGTAAGAATTTTTTTTAAAATTTGGACAGAGAAAGCAGATCTTTAACTACATGTTTTCAGTATTATTGAAAACAAAAGGACATGTTTTATCTGCATACTTATTCCACCAAAAAAATATTGCCTAGGGAAATCCTTACCGTGGTAAACTGGCACCTATCACATGGAAAAATTGGTCTCAATTTAAGGTCATTGCCCAAAGAAATAAATTTGTCTATACTGTAAATAATGATTTACAGTGTAAAAACTGAATTTTCACACTGATGACGATTTGGAAGAATGTCACAACATTAAAGAAACATTTTCCATTTTATGTGGCAACCCTAGTTTTATAGTAGTTTTCTATTGTCCGATTTTTAAATTATGATCATGCACTTTATGTGCAAATGCTTCTGTCAACTACTGCGTACAAGTGCACAAAATGTTTTTTCTGGAAGATGATAATCTCTCAAAACATCTGGGTAACTTCAACAATTCCAGAAATTCAAGTCATACAAAGCTGGGAATGAAACTTCCCAATTATGTCACTTGTCCTATTAAGATGCTCCTTTCCACCAGCTCTTCAGGATCCACTGTGGGCAGTACCATCAGTTTCCACCCTGCTCAGGGCAGTATTAGCCATCACTTATCAGAACAATTCAGAACAGGCCATTCATCTTTTTAACTGGCCTTTCCCCAGAACAGATGGTAAATGAAGCGATTCCGTTGAGGATTCCAAAGAAGATGGAACATCACGGATTCAAGCAATCCAACAGGAACAGATTATCCTAGAGACCAGAATTTCCTGGTGACAATGTTTGGAGCCAATTCCTCATCCTCTTACTTGAAAGAACTGGTTTTCAAGGCATCGGTTTAGGCTTGTGACTTAAAGGGTAGGGAGAAACAGAACAGCGAAAGGATAAATGGTACAGCGAATGCACACAGACTCATGTGTTTGCTTTCCAAGTGTTATAACTGGTACTGCGATGTACCTAAGGACTACTTTTAACAGCCACCAGTAAATCAGAACTGCCTTTTCAGGGTTAGAAACATCTCTGCCTTTTTCCAGGACATGGGGATGAATTCTGGCTCTGAAAATACTTGTGACACAGGGCTACAGAGAGCACAAACAGGAGAACTGGCTGTGGCTCCACCACAACTTACTGCTCTCTGCTGAGGCACATCTATCCATCCAGGCGTACAAAACAATTATGAGTAACTGGAACTTCAGTTGTTTGGGTTTTTTTACTTTTTCCAGTTCTGATGAGCACTACTTTCTTCAGGAAGTTTGTTGGTTTGTTGTTGAGGTTTTTTGTGGGGGTTTGGGTTTTTTTTGCAAAGCGGACACACGCAGTCTCCACTTTTGTATTTTTTTCCAAATCTGCAGTGGGCAAGACAACTCCTAATCCTCATTTATCAACTGGGGACAAGCATTTGTATATGGAGGACACTTCAGTCACCTCATCAGGACAGTTTGTGATGTAAGGAACGTAAGAAATACTTCCAACACTGAAAACCTGAACACCAAAGTACTTCAGCCCCTCCCCTCCTGTAAAGCAAACATTTTGTGTAGACAGTCAGCTTTAGTCTCGACTATTTCACATGCAGTTACAAATGGTGGCAACTACAATTAAAATACTTCCCACATCTTGGAACACTTACCAACTGCGTGAAAGACTTGCAGCTATGCACATTCTAAATGTCAAAAAATTTACGGAGTTTGTGATCAGCCATTTTAAGACCAACCTTACATCATTTTGAAAGGACCCATCTAAACACATTCCAGCTCGTTCACCCACTCCCACACCAAAATTAATTCTGTGTCAAACCCAGAGTATGAAAGCAGAGCCACTCAGGAACGGTGTCTCTCTGGTCTGATCTTTGGAAAGGCTTCAACTTTGGCTATTTACTGACAGGGACAAATCACGTGGAACAGTCAATCATCTCTTGTAGAGTCAACTTAGTTACAAATATCTGATCTGCAGTCTGATTTGCACCAGTGATGACTAATTAGCACAGTGATACTTAAAATTGGAGTAATAATCCTCAAACACTTTTCCACTATTAAAAGTGTCTCTGAGTAAGACTTTTAATTAAACAAAAAAAAGTCAAAACCCGTAACTCTTTTTTAAAACAGTAAATTTATTAGCCCTGGGAAATACTGCAATTCTACCCATCTGCTGTGTGCTCACAGACTTACTCCTAGAATCTGCAGTCCGTAACTCAAGTTTAAAGTCACCATCCCAAAACATAAAGACTCACATCAGTAGACAAGGTTTGCATGCTTTCTCTTCTTGAGCTGGAAGCTGTTTAAGTGAGACCACCTTATGTCCATCACAGAAATCACTATAAATTTTATTATCCATCACTAAGCACTTCAGGCAATTTGAAATTAGGATTTCCTGCATGAAATACAAGTGGCTGAGGATTCCTCAGCATGCACTACCTAAGATAAAAATGCATCAAAATCAAGGTGAAGTTTTGAAGAAAGCACTGATTTGCAAGAGGTGCAGTAGACACTGAACACTTAATTATTCTGGGAATTAATCACTAACATTGTCTCAGTACTTACTTCCTCTCATCCAGAAGACCTGGACAGAACTTCTAATGTAAGAATATAGTAAAACTTTTCCTTCGTGAAGAAGTATTCGTAAGAATTTAGTCCTCTGTATATTGGACTACTAACTTCTGTATAACTTGCTCTTTTTTCACCATAAATGGCAAGCACATGTGAAAAGGGCAACCAAAGTATTTCTCTGTTGCAGAATGTACTGACACGTGTACTGACAAACGGGCTCCCTCTGGACTCTGGGAGGATGTCCCTATGGCAGACAGCCGTTGGCTTCCACCAGGAATTTTTGTTATGTCCAACAGATTAGTAGTGCTACTTTCAAAGGCAACTCCTGAATGCTAACACAACCCTCTAGAACAAATGGTGGGCAACACCACACTCAGAAGCCAGGCTGTGTCAGTTGTGTTTTGTTATCCTTCTGTTTTCCAGCACATATCCACTGCTGCACTGCCACCTTCTAGTCACCGTAACTGAAAACAAGAAAACATAAGTTAGTACCCTCTTAGACACCAAGAGACAAAGTTAAACCATTTCTGAATTATTTTTATATACACAATAAATGCATTTGGATTGTATTTTATCTGTCTCACCAGTACGAAAATACGTCAATAGCTAACTGCAATAGCCAAAATGCCCTGAGGAATTACTTGTCTAACTGCACACTTCAGCTGGCTGAATTACTACAATTACATCCTGATTTTTCACAAGGTTATTATTACCTTTCTTGCTGTAAGTTAGGGTCTATTTACTGCTCCCTAGACACAGGTACCATGCCTGTTATGAATTTGGAAAATAAGCTGCAGAGAAGGCTGATGGTGTGTGCTTTTCCATTTAATATCTGCATCAATTACTACACGGCCCAAATACATGTGCTAAACTGAGAAAAAGCAATTTTTCAAGAAAGCAGCTTCTCCACGTGTCAAGAGCAATTAAGTTTCAGCTTTCCATCTAACAGAGAGAATTAGGGCACATACACATATATAAAAATTGGAAACTTTCTGGCATGACCTATAGTTTGGTTTGGCAGCATTCTAGGTGCTGTGTACTGAAGACAGTACATGCCATCCCTTTATTAGAGGTTTCACAATCTGGACCAACCCCAAACTAGATTTAAAAACTGACTCCTGCTAGTTTTTTTGCAGGTTGGGGAGGGAAAGGGAAATGCTATTTTTAGACACATTTCCCTAATCCATTTTAGTGCCACACTAGTGACATCAGTGATTTTTGAATGAAAAACAGTTCTTTCATCTTTAAAGAGACACCTATAGTTCAAACGGTGTTCTTTCACTAGGATTTACAATTTAAATATTTCAACAGTCACATTTAAGAGGAACACAAAAACAAGGACAGCATTTGTTGGTTGCCATTTTATCAAGTGACAGAAAGATTTCACTTTGATTAACTGTATGCTTCCTTTGGCTCAGAACAGAAAATATTTGTGATGACTGTGTTGAATCTGAAATGCAATCTACTACCCTGAAACAAAGTATATTTTTCCTTTTATCAAGACAGCAGCAGCAACTTACCAAGAGCATTTATGAAACACAATTGGAATATTCTAAGAAAGGCACAGCACATTTATTTCACTAAGATCCTACGAAGAAAAAAAATTCTAACCCAACTGAGGCTACAAACGTCATACAGAATACAACAGAACCTGTCCTTCCCAGGAGATGGGAATTCCCTGAAATCAGTGACTGTGTGTCAGATAAAACAAGACTCTGCCAACCACAGCTTTTTCTTTCTACCATTTAAAAGTTGGTTCTTAAAACCAGAATTTGGAACTAACAGCAAAATAGGTTCTCACATTTACAGACTAACAAAGCACACAGGTTTCTTATGCAAATACCTCTCTTGGAAAACATTTGCCTTTAGTCTTCAAACCATACTTAATTTTGTCAGATTTTCCATATTAGAAGTTACTGGAACCTTTTTACTAACCATTATTTATATAGTATAGGAGCTGTCTTTTCTGAAAAGGTCCATTAGCTTGACAGTCACTACTGCTTTCTCTTTTTCCTTGCAAGTTTTCAAAGAGTCACTCTTCCATAGAAAATCTGACAGCTGCTCATATATCTACTTGAAAAGTAATTTTATGTGGGTAGGCTTCACTCATGAATCTAGTTTTAAACCATTCTGGAGAAGTCTGGAGTCTAATACAATCCAAGGACTTCTATAGAGATCAATTCCTAACCCAAGATTATACTCAGTATAATTCCTAATCCTGCACATTTAAAAAAGACTGATTAAATGTCTACTGACATTTACTATTACAGTTCAGATTTCCATGGTTTGCTCTGTGGCTTTTTATATGTACTCTCTGCTACCTGATTTAAAATGCATTTGTAAACGCCTTTTTGCCCAGCTGTACCCAAACTGGACCCATTTTTGCAGATGAGTAATCTCTCACAGTAACTCCTGACTGGTCAGCTTACAAGGCCTAATTAAACATCTGCCTGCAAAATGCAAACAGAAGTCAAAAATACTGCTTAGCCACAAAGAAGGTCCATTCAACCCCGCAAACACAACCTTCCTTCCAGCAGTTACACTACTGCAATATTTACCTTATGCACCAGGACAGGCACCACGCATCTCTGCCATCAACAGACGAACCAGCATCACTCCAGTGCTATCTTCTAGAAGTTATCACCCTGCAATTAAGAGAAGATGCAACAAACTGAGAAAAATACCTTCTACTCAACAAGTCAAGCTGTAGTGCTGCCCCCCCCCATTTCAAACACGACACAATCTTTGGGTTTGCAGATTATTCTGTTTCAAGTTTTACTACTTCTTTAAGTGGTGGAGGGTTCATTGGTTTGGAATGCACTGGAATGGCTTATCTCTCTAAGTTGCATGGCTTATGGATTCTCATTCCTTTTCAATGGTGCGCTGCCACGTTAAATCCATAAGTTGAATGACAAAATTTACTGAGGACTACACAGTAGTAAAAATGTTTTGGGTTTGTGGTTTGGTTTTGTTTTTTTTTAGTTGGAGGTCTTCACGTTTACTATGTTCAAGAGCATCTTTTGAACTTCATGGCTTTACCCAAGTCGTAACAACTTGCCACAGGTTCTGCCACATGTACTGGGTATCCCTATAATGCAGTGTCAAACTAAAGTCAGGCATCCAACTAAATAAACATCAAGTTTGCAACAGCCTGCTTCAAACTCCCAATAGTCAAGCTGATTATTTGTCAATCTAAACCAATTCCGGATTTCACAAGGTTTTAATTTCACTAGAATACTGTATATGCAGCCTCTAAGCATCTTCAGTGAAAGACACTGGGCACAAAATACCCCCTCCCAACCCTACTTGGCAATAGTCTCCAGTGAGCTGCATTACATCTTTAGTTTCAAAACTGGTGCCAGAAACGCTTTTATCCAGGAAGGAATGTTGAATTTGGAGAATTTCTAATATACTGGAGGAAGATTCTTTTTTTTTTTTTTTAAATCTAAACAGCACTTCCATTGCCATGACATGCAGCTTTTGTGCTATTGTACTAGAGGAAAGTAACTTGGTTTGACTTAGACTGAAAAACTAGTTTGCTTTGCTTACCATCTTTGCTGTTTCACAGGCATTTGATGCTTTAAATCAGCTGTGGAATGCTGAAAGATTCACTTGTTTTTAGGAAGCCATAAGCCTTTGAGAAGTTGGAGAGAAAGACTTCTTTGCTTATCTTATTTTCTCCTTTGGAATCAAAGATGTTCCTTTAAAAGTGAACACTACAGAGTTGCAAAAATTTGAAACAGTATGAATAAGCATTGTTTTGCAGCTTCTTTGATGGAATTGGTCAATGGTTTGTGGGTTCGGTTTTGGTTTTTTAAACAGTATTCTGTAGCTGACTTACATGTACATGACTTATTTGGAAGGGAGATCTTTTAAAACTTCCCCTGAGAGAGGAGGAAGGCAGAAAATAATATTATCCACTTGCTTTTTCGGTTTAAGTGAATGAAATCCTCTCTTTTTCCTTACACAAGGACCTGAAGGCATTATGTACCAGGAACACTGTGACTTCAAATTCTAGGCACAAGTGAGCTCTATGCAGAATCATCCCCACCACCCTCCAAATCACAAGCAATACTTTGAGAATGAGATGCTGAACATGTAGAACAATCCATCTCCATGTCAGATGGTTGGATGTTGTGTGGAAGATCTTAAGAACAGCTTGTTCCATTCATGACGAAAATCAGATGGGAAGTGTGGCATTTCAGGGAAACTTTACTTTGAAAATTACAACACTAGTACACAGCTTATACATTTAACATCTGCTTTCTGAATGAAAGTTAACAATTTTGAAATGAAATTAAACATTTTTTGAACTTTTCCTCACAAAAGCATAAGGTCATGGAGGGGGAAAACTTAACAGGCAACAATAAAAAAAGGTTAAAAACAACGTTTCCTTTTAGTAGTCCTCTGGTAGTAAAGATAGAATAACTTCCACATTTGAGAAGTAATGTGTCTTGGTCCAAAAGTTTAAGAGTGCTTTTAGTATCTGCTTCTGCCTCCACCTCTATCGGATCTGCTTCCGCCACGGCCACCACCTCTGGGTGCTCCGCGGCTTGAACTACTGTAAGAATCCCGAGGAGGTGGATAGCCCCTTTCCATGGACGGGGGAAGGCCCCTGTCTTGTCTTCCGACACGATCACGGCCACTTGAGTAGACATCACTTCTGCTGCTTGAGTAACTTTCTCGGCTTCCATATCCATCTCGTGTGCTGCCGTAATCATCATACCGACTGCTTCCACCATATGATGGCGGGGGCCCTCGTGCAGGTGGAGCACTACGTGAGTTACCTGCAGGGTCAATGGTCAGGTAATACGGCAACACCGTAAGTCATATAGCACAATTTCAACCTGAATTTACAGAATTGATGTATTTAAATGTTTACTGCTACTCTTTGGTATGTATTGAGATGTTCTTAATAGTATCTGCCACATTAATGGTTATTTAGACTGGGGACTGCGTATCAAGCAGTGAGTGGATTTAAAGACTCTGACGGAATGAAGACGGTGTTTGTTTATTCAGGCAGGCTCTTTACTGGGTATTCCAGAACAGCTTGTTATTTTAGAGAAGAAACTCAGCCATACTTTCCAGAGACAGTTGTAATTCTGAACTGTAGACCTTGCTTCTTTACCTTATAGCTTATTTAACGAGATGATCAAATGATAACCAACAACTGCACTTTCACTGTAGGGGGGGAAAAAAGTGTGCCACTTTCCCCTAAAACACAAGCAACCTAGTGAAAGTCAGACTTTATGACACCTGTACAATTACATGATCCTCAAAATGGATTCTTACCGTAACTCTCATACGAATCTCTGTAGGAGCCTCCACTTGGATGATCTGAGTAGTCTCTGTCACGTCCACCACCGTATCCGTCACGATCGCTATAGGAGGAAAGACTACTAAGACTTAGTACAAGACAGTAACATCACAGCAAGAATAAAGTGTCAGGGAGAAAAATCCAACAGTAGGTACCTGTATCCCCTGGAGGGGTACTCGTCCCGTGAGCTGGAATGACCGTAGTCCCGATACGCATAGTCCCGTGGAGGTGGTGCGTAGTCCCGCGTATCCCTGGAACTGGGGTAATCTCTGCTTGAGTAACTACAAAGAACAAGAATTTACGTGTTAGCCATATGCTGTACTGCACAAAACCAGGAATGAGGATTCTTCTCAAAGTAAAAAAACTACCCCACCAAAATAAAACAGTAAAAGCATTTACCCATCTTTAGTGCTATAGCCATCATCTCTTGGAGACATGTAGACATCTCTCCGTGACGGCATGGGCTCTCTGCGGGGAGGACCACCGTAACCATCTCTTCCACGTGACACAGGAGCTGAAGAGAAATAACCCAAATTTTTCAACTTCATTAGCGTTTAGCCATACAGAAGAATTAAGGCTAAGTATTAGCAGATTTAGAGCACTTCAAAACTGCCTCTGTAGCCTACACTGAGAACGCTTTACATTTGTTTGTATGCTTTGAAAGCAGCACTAGAAGGAACATACTCAAATCAAGGTGTTCCCAACAGCTACAAAACTACATTGGTATGAAAATAATTGAAAATTAGAAAAATACACAAACCCACACCAGACTGAAGTTAGAACCAATGCCTTGCATCAGTTCCTCAAGGAAAACTGGTGCTACAGCTGATCAAGCAACTAATTAAATCAGAAAGCTCTTACCTCTTCCTCCCATACTACTGCTACGCACTGGTCCTGAAGGTGCAGATCTTTTAGGTGGAGGGCCTCCACTTCGTGGAGGTGGACCTCTTTTCATGGGAAGGGGCCCTCGAGAAGACCCTGGAAGGATAAACCACGAAACAACTTGTTATGTCTGTGATACTCACCTGCATGACCCTAAAGCCTGAACTACAATAACCTAAGTGCCATTACTGCTACTATGTAACCAACACTACACCTCCAATACTAGGTCTCAAAGCCTCGTCTTCTAGCCACTGCTCTGTTAAACACTACTGGCAGAATTGAGAGCCCAACTTTCCAGATCCTCAATTCCTGTCAAGAACTGTCTTTTAGAACTTATCCAAAAGCCACAGGGTGTGACGGATGGGGAAAAGGACAGCTGATATCTGTAATCAGTCACAGCTTAAGTGCTCAACAAGTTACTGTTCTCAGAAGACAAGAGCCACCTGGGAAGATGTACTAGAGAAGAGCCTACAGAGAGGACACAGAGGCACTGCAGAGTCTGTAGAACCTACTACACAGACTCTTCAAGACAGAATTTTCACTACTTCCAGAGTTTTTTCTGCATTACAGCTTTTACTGTTTCATACCTCAGGTGCTGCTTGTTCTTTTAAGTGAGTTTTACTTTGATACTGAAAAGCTTGAATAAATGGCTGTATCTAAGAAATATCCAGTATCAAGTAATGTACTATCATTCCACCTCAGAAAGTTGCAGCTCAACACACTGTTTTATAACAACAAACAAGCCTTAGGTGCCCTAACTCCCACTATGATCTAGAAGGATCAGCCCTAAAATTTTCTAAGTTTAGTCCTCTTGCTAGTAACAATGAAATGCAGTTCCTCCCTGATGGGAGGGAATCACTTTTTCAACTTGAATACCAGAAAGCTTCCTTTCTCATGTGCAAGGCAGGAGTTTTGCTTTTCTTTCATAGGCAAAAAGTCAAGTCGAGTGTTAGTTGTAGAAAGGAATCTTCATATTTGAAAGCATTTTCTTAAGGTGTACTTGCCTAATCAAAAATTTGACTAAACTGCCGAGATTGTATTTCACCATTTTAATAAAGAACAAGGAGTGCACTATTCAGCTGTTTGACTTTTTTTTTTCCAGTAGGATTATTGTCATCTTCCAATGGCATTGTCTTGTATGTTGTCCAAGTATATAATGAGAGAGGTCAATACATACCCAAGTGACTCCCTCTTGAAGGTGGTCCTCTCGCGCCACTTCCGCCTCTTCCGCCTCTGAGGCCCCTGGGAGGACCTCTGCTTCGGGGAGGGGGTGGCGGCCCACGCCTACCACCACTCTCAAAGGATGGCTTGGTTGCTTGTTCCACTTTAATTGCTTTCCCATCTAATGACTAAAGAAGAAGCTGCTTTACTTACTGCTCAGTCATGTCTGTATTTCTTAAATCAAGCCCCTCTTGCTTCACTATTACAGGGCTTCCATTTTATAAGTTAGAGCAACTCTAGAACAGATTTCAGTCTTCAGTATTAGTACTCAGCAGCATGTTGGGCCTAATTTCAATTTCTACAGTACTTCATTCTTGTGGCATTGACGAAAACAAAAATACAGAGCAGCATCAGAAAGGGCTTTCAGTGAAAACACAAGCGTCCAATGATTACGGCAGCCCCATGTCATTTATTCGGTAAATGAAACATGACATTTGATCTATAATTTACTTTCAATTGCCATGTACTTTTGTACTAAGCAAGGACTGCACCAGTAGTTACAGGATTAAGCTGAAGGTAACTTAGCTTCAGTTGGTATTTCTGGCAATGGGGAGGCCGTTTAGTACATTTTCTTGATGTCCTGATAAACCGGTGATCACTGACGTATTTAGAAGCAATTTCAGCATCTACACAGCAGACTGCGTATGACAGTTCACCCCTTTTTTCTAGTGTTTCAAAGTGAGTTTTCAAACAAGGTGACTGTCACAATTTACTCTATCGCTTGCTTTTCCAGAGTGGAGGTGCTTTGTGGTGGGTTTTGTTTGTGGGTTCTGTTGCGTGGTTGGGGTTTTTTGGTAAGCAAAAAGTTTAAGGTTTTTCTGGAATAGACCTGCAATAAGAGCTCTGCAGCCTACTATTATACCTCAAACGTGAGCAGGTGGAAATAGATTTTGAATTAACTCAACCTAATTAACCAAATTTCTCTGTAGTCTTTCAGGCAACAGATTTGGCAATTGCAGCAGAATCAAGGTCACAAGCTCTGCTGAAATTCGCTTACTGCACACCTGTCCTGGCAAGAATGGTTTGTCTTTTTTAGCAGTTAAATATTTAACACTGCCTTAACTAATTAATCAGGCAGGAAGTGTTTACTGCATGGCTTTGCTGCAAGAAATGGACACAAACATGACTGCTAGCAATGTCAGTCTGAACTGAGAATATTTTACTCAAGTATGGAATTTTTTTGTTCTCCACCAAAATCTACCCTTGCTGAAACCATTTTCTTGAGTAGGTCATGTATTCTGCCACCACATGCAGTTGTACACTGTTTGGAAAATCTGTGTGTACAGGTCCAACTTGACCCACTGTGAGGGAAGGAAATAAGAAACACTAGCAGAATCATATTGGTCTTGGCTTCGACTTAATGAAAATATTTTACTAACTGAAGGTTCCTCAAAAAGCCTTTTGGCATGCCAAGCTGAAACATTCCAGGAACATTAGTACCTTTAATCACTGGAACTTCTCAGTTTGTATCATTGTTTTGCCACGATAACTCATCTCAGTCTCATCATTCTCCAGACAGGAACAGTGGCTTGAAGCCTTAAGCTTTGCCATAATGTCCATTGCTGTCCTCAGTTTCATGGCATATCCTTGACAGCTTCAGTTTAGAAAGCAAACACCATCCCCTTCTGCTAGCATGGGTTCTGAAAACCTGCATGCTGGTTTCAAGTTCGCATTACTTTTACACAGGAGGTAGTTTTTCTTATTTCTCCTCCTATTTCCTTCTGCCTTGCACTTATACATCTTAGCCAGGCAAAAGATAGGTTTCTTTGCAGACTGTTTTATACAAGCAGTCTTAAAAACCAGTGCCTCAGGTCCAGAAAGACCTTTCATTAGGTCCAAGAATTTTTTTTTTACATGAGACATTATTTGCCGAAGTTTGTCCTACTTTAAAGCAGAGGGGACAACATTTTACAGGTTCTTGGTATAAAGAAGGGAAGTCTTATCTCACCAAACAGATAAAACTCACACAATTCACCTCAAAATAATTTTTTTGTCAAAAAGCTCAAAGCACCAGCTGTCAACATGAACACTCATTAATTCCTGTTTATAACCCTGATTCAGAGCATTACTGTAGCATTTTTAGTATGATATGAGCACCGGAAAGTGGAGTCACTTTGGTGCTAAAAGGCACAAAATGTAATTTAAGATACAAGTCATATAAGGACAGCAACAGATTGATTGCCAATCTCTTGTGTTTGGCATGAACAATCTGTACATCTTTGTAAGGTGAACCAGGAACCTTAACCAAACACAGCTGGAGAACTGTCCTGAGAACTGTTCCACATTCCAACAAAAGATGAAGTTTTTGAAGTTTCATGAGTGGGGCAGAAATCAGGTCCAGAAATTTGCATGAAACTGGACCTAACACCACACAGGGCTTTCCTCTCCAATGGATTGTTTCACTGTTGATGCTGCAGTGACTTCACCATCCCTGCATGTTCCTTGATGGCACAGAGTGGGTTTCCTTTCACCATATCTATTCAAGAACTGAAGATCATTTCTTGTAAGGCCAAGCTTGTATATACTGTATCACTTCTTCACCAAAGAAATAGAAAACACTTTCTGTTAATTAGAGGAAGACAACCTTCTGTACTGCTGAGTACAGTTTACACTGTTTGGATTGCAGCATTTGCTTTCATTCTCTTACCACAGATCAGGTGGCTTAGCAGGTCTACAGCGGAATCAGATCTTTGACTTGTCCTGGATCTTTCCCCTAAGGTTACCCTCTCTTTAATTATCCATTTCATCCTAAGGATTTAAAATCACAAGGTAATGAGAAGAGCCTACTCCACTGGATGACCACTACAGATGTACTTGTGTCCAGGTAAGCATGTGCATTCAGTAACATCAGGATACAGACTTGACTACTATGAATTAAAGATCTTCTTTAAGAAGGCTGGTAATCTGCTGCTAAAGTACTTGTGCATTTCTTCTGTGCTGCTCAGACATGCTGACACTGATCCAATTCTGTAGACAAAGTAATTGAAGTGAAAAATCTCCATCTCAACTCCAAAATAATTATGTCCCGATTTGTTTCTGCAGGACTGAAATGAATCTTCAGCAAGCAAGCTTTGACTAGCCCATGCTTGTCCCAATTTATAAAACACGGTTCATCTCCTTCCTTACCCTCACTCAGATGGGTGCAAAATGCTGGACATAAAATTTTTCATGGACACTTGCAAAAATAAAATGCCAATTCACTCGAAGAATCTATTGCTGTCAGCCTCTTCTAGTGGCTAAAATTTCAGATGCTCTTGGGGTGACAGAATGAACAACACACTGGCAAATGCAGACCTATTTTTCCCTGGCCAGGTCGCCTAAGTCCTCACATAGTGCTTGACCTGCAGTCTGCACAATGCTTCTGCATCTTAAGTGCCTGGAATTCAAGAATGCTCCAATCCATCCTTTTCAAAGGGATAGAAAAACTTCAGGCTGTAATTTACGAGAATGATCTCTTTCCACAGCAGGCCTTGAACACTGATCCTCCTCAAATCTCGAATGCAGAGTCTTTGGGGTACAAGTAAGTACCTCTTGTCTGGAAGGTTTTCTGAACAAGTGGACACACTAGACTAAATCCCAATTGAGGATGTTCTTTCCATACACTGTTCAAATTTCAAAGCAGATGAAGACACTTCTAGATTTACAGTGTTGAAGACAAAACCGTAAGAACAGTGATCCACAAGGCAATCCTTTGTAGCATTTCTTGACCGTGATGCAGATGGTGCATTCCAGAACAAGCAGACATTACCTCAGTCACAAACATTTTTTCATTTAGCTACTAAGCATTATTTTCCTGAATATTTCCAACGTGATCAAACACATGGCACAACATTTAAGACAGAACAGTTGGTGATTATTTTCAGAGGATTTTCATTTGCAAGCTGCACTCCACGAACACTCAGGATTAGTGACTGAATTCCTTTCAGTCTGAGAATTACCTATTGCTTGAAGTTACCCTTATGTGAGGAGTCAGAGTAATGACTATTTCAGAAAAAATCAGTGTTTGAACACAGCAGTAAACAAGTCTTCAGAACTGTGGCACACCACATAATGGAGAAACAAATTCAATAAAAGGAGCACTTGTATAGAAAGGACATTATCTGAATTTGTTACTCTCTGCCTTGACAAAAACCATGAACTTGTTTAAAGAGGAAGCAAGTCTTCAAATACAGTAACGCTAATTGTCATGAGGTTGTCCTGAAGCACCCAGGAACATTGGTACACAAGGCAGAAAGCCTGCTGTAACACAGATCAAAGTACTTTTACTATTTCTTCTCACCACAAACACTACAGCAAGCTCGTTTTCTTATTCCCAAAGTTGCTGTCCTTACTGACTGCAGTGACCAACATTCTTCTTTCACTTCAATGTCGTATGCTAACCAGAACACAGGTATCAAACCCCCAAGTGTTAACTAACCACAGTGGAGGATTCTTGAATGGCACCTCAAGAGACACTGCTCAGAAGGTCAAGGCAGTGTAACTTCAACACAACCGTTCAGGTTGTGCGTGGCAAACCAAAGGCACATTCAAGTGAACTAAGATGGCTAAAGAGACAACACCTCTATGAAAGGAAGCTGTTGACCGTTAAATTGCCAACTCACATCTACCTTTTCAAACACATCCAACAACAGACACATATGACAACAGCCTAGGATTCCTTTGACAAACTATTCTGGTATTGATCTAAGAACTTTTTCTCCTAATTCCCATGTTTTAAAAACCATTAAATATATATATTACTACTTCGTAAAATCATACCACTGCATTTTAGGGTGTAAAGAAACAAATTCAGGCGCTGGCTAACTGCAAAGCTCATTTCACATTAACTGGAAAGATGCCCCTCACATGTGCCAGACATTGAGGATGCAACTCGCATATTTAGGAGGTTATGCACAGAATACCAGATAGCTCATCAATGCTCCAGCACAGCAGGGAAGTCACATTCAACCCGTGTTAAGGGAGCCACAAACAGTTTTCCCTGAAGGGTCATTTACACAGTACTGCATTCAAGTGTGATTAAAAAACACACAACAAAACCCAACATTAAAGACATGCAAGAATGAAGAGCTGACTACTAGAAAGCCCTCCATCACCAACTAAAAACAGAAAGAGTGTAACTGACTGACAGCCAGACTTCAGTCCAGGAGAACATAATTCCAGCATCACGGAGTTAAAAGCTATTTTGCCAAACTTAAAGTTACAACTTGTCTCCGGGATCTTGTAATCCTCTATCTTTCCAACTTTTATTGCACGTTTATTTACCCCAAAGATTAATCTTGCTGGTCAGTAGCAGCAGCAAGATATAATTAATGTTAATTCCTACCTTTCCATTCATATCTCTGGCAGCATCTTTTGCATCTGCTGGACTCTCAAACGTGACAAACGCAAATCCTCTGGACTTGTTGGTTTCCCGATCTTTCATCAAAAGGACTGCAAAAACAAAGCCACGTTATCCTTTCCTGTAACTACGTAGTAACATTTAACCTTTATTTAACCTTTTGAGCTCAGAACTTCTTAGAGGACATACAAGCACCATCATTTCAGACGATCAACGCCAGAAAGTCATCACAGCTGTGTTGTGGCTTATTTTTTATTATTAAAAAAAAAAAATCTCTTTACCTTCCACAATGCGTCCATATTTGCCAAATACAGCCTCGAGGGCTTTCTCATTAGTCTCTGTGTTCAGGCCCCCAATGAACAGCTTCCCAGGACGATCTGCTTCAACCATTTTGACACTGTAAATGACCTACTAAAAGAAAAGGCTGTTATTAACAAAACATCAGACCGCAACAGAAACGTCTATACTATTTCACTGAATACCTACAACTTCTTCCCTCAAAACCACGAGCAGGTTTTCTTGGACATTAGTTACTAGACACGAGGTATAAAGTACATTTAAAAAGTGACAATTTTTTTTTGTAATGGAAGCAACTCGAAGTGATATTGCTTTCAGTTAGGTACTTCTCCAAATTACAGATATACAGCGTCTTTAAAAAATAGTTAACTTTGAGAAGCAGAACAAAGCCCTGTTAAGATCAAGCAATATTGGTGAACATGAAACTCTTTCAGAGGTGCTATTCTTTTTGCCCTCCGTAACAAAACCAGCACTCCCTTAAATCCTGCCATGGATGTTTCAAGAAATCTACTTAATACATCTAAGTACTATCAAACTATTAACCTTTAAAGGCATCTTGGGCCAGCATTCCCAAATTAGGCTCATTTTTTGTATTATTTCAAGTACATCGAGCCTACGCCAAGGCCCTGGCCTACACAACGCGTGAGCCTGAACAGCCCACCCCTGCAGTCCCACACAGCAAGGCCACGGCTGAAGCGAGGCGGGGACGGGAGGGCGCAAAAAGAAAAAAACACGAGGAGCCGAAGACAAAGCCCAACCTCCCCGTGCCTGGCAGGGCGCCCGGCGCCTGTGGCCGAGCGCTGCCCGCGTGTCTCGGGCCGGTGGCGGGACCCCCCCGCCGGCCCCCGGANGAGCCGCAACTGCGCAATGGGGGCGAACAAAGGCGCTGCGGCCCTTTATAGCGTGACGTCACCAGCCCGCCGGAGCCCCGGATGCGGCGGCGCCGGGACCGGCAGAGGGCGCGCGCGGGCCGGGAGGGCCATCCTGGGGGAACGGGAATGGGAACGGGAATGGGAACGGGAATGGGATCGGGAATGGGAATGGGAACGGGAATGGGATCGGGAATGGGAATGGGAACGGGAATGGGAATGGGAATGGGAATGGGAATGGGAACGGGAATGGGAACGGGAACGGGAACGGGAAAGGTCCGCCTGCCCTGGGCAGCGTGTCCCCCTTTGTCTGTCGGCCGCACCTCGTCCCGCTCCGCAGGTGAGGCCACACCTGCAGTGCTTTGTCCAGTTCTGGGCTCCTCAGTGGAGGGGGGATGAAGAGCTACCGGAGAGGGTCCAGCAGAGCCCACCGGGACGATGCGGGGTCTGGACCCCTCTGGTGAGGAGAGAGCTGGGCTTGCTCAGTCTGGACAGACCAGTGTGTTGTGTTGGAGAGAGGCATGTTTCTCTGTCTAGGACACACACAGCATAAACCATTGCATGTATTAAGGAATATTCTACGTCTGAAAACCATCAGCCTGGCTTTTTGTAGAATCCTCCAGGCTGCCCATTAAATCCAGAATGAGCCATTTCTCTATAACAGCTTGAAATTAACATATGAAGAAGTAGTAGCTTGCTACTGAGTTCCCAGAATTAAAAAAAAAGAAACTGACTTTAGTGTTTCTCTGTATAAGATGTATTTTTTGGTAAAAGTTTTAAAATGCAGGTTTTCGTGTTTCTCTTTATAAAACGTATTTTTATGCGAGTTAAGGTTGCATTTTATGTTCCTTTTGTGGGTTGAAGTGGGATTTTATTTTGGGGGGTTTTTTTTGGAAGTTCAAACTGCGTATTTTTTTAACGTTTAAACTTTTGTATTTTGTACATGTAGCTAAGTGGGATTAGCATAAGCACAATTACATTTAAAACAGCATTTGTACATAACTGCTGTAATTGTATCAGGGCCAAATTCTTTGTCCTAAAAGGTATCTTCATCAAAATGTGGCTTCATCCTCATTGCAAACTGGATCAGTGTTTTACTGTCACTGTGTAGAGTATGTGTAGCCTTGCCCCAAATTCAGTGAGACAGATCTTTTCCTAGAGGATTAGAGAACATGCAACTCTTTAATTCTTATATGTAATTGTTTTTCGTGGTAGCTTTCAACTAAAATGTCACTCTCTCCAATGAGTCCTAGGATGTTTAACAGTGTAGTTGATTTTAAACTACGAACTTGTTCATGTAGAGGAAAGCATTTTGGATCTCCCTTGTACCATCCTGTGTGTTTTCATCAAACATATTGGCCTTTTACCAAGTTCATCATACTTTGGGTTTAAACTGGATAAAGGGTTTAGGAGAGCTGGGGGATGGGGACTAATGAATACATAAATAATCTGATCACACAAGATTCACTCAGAATGAATAAAAGGGAATGTAATTCCCTCGAGATAGACAGTCAAGAACTAATAACAGAAAAGATCAGTTTAATACTTCCGTGACAAGGAGCAATTTTCTAGGCACTGTCAGTTGATAGATATTTATAGAAATTCAGCAATTTTCCTCTGCAAAAGTCAGACTAGAGCGGATGAGAGCAGCACAAAAAAATTGTTTCTGGCACTGACTTTCTCAGTGATTTCTAAACTGGAACTCCCTGATGTACTTCTCCCAAATCACCTCTTTGAGATCTCTTTCTGGCCCCTTTCAGTTTAACAATGCAAGGTGGATTACAGGTCCCTAAGACATAGCTGGAGCTACCTGAAATGACAATACAAATTTTCCAGGCTCAGCTGAAAAGACACAAGACAATAAATTATTTTGCACACTTTATTCTTTTTCCTTCTGCCTGGTGCTGTTCCACAGTATGGGCAACTCACTATTGTTTGATAAAATGGTTAAAATTGTTGGACATGGAGGTTTTGCAGCTAATACAGATGTGATGTCACAAGTTGGAAACCAGAGTGGCAACAGCTTGCCTAAATGGGAAATACAGAGAGGAAGATGGAGGGTTTTGCTGCCCAGTATTGACAGCAATGCCTCTACCACAGTGTCTCAGCCAGCAGAGAGTATCTCTCTTGCCATGGGAGCACTGACCTGGGCTTGCAGCCATCACTTGCACTCACCCTGCTTCTCAGACAGGTTTTGCAGCTGCTCCTGCCACTGCTACCTGAACAGGTGAGCCCGGAGCTCGGTATCACATCCGAGACACTGCTGTGGCTGCACTGGGGAGCCGTGGGGCACCATCCCACTCTTGTGGTTATGAACATCATAAGCTACGTTAAAAAATAATAAGATACCATTCTTAAAGGTTGCTATACAGAATCTTCGATTTCCAGTCCTAATTTGTGAGCTGGTAAAATCCAACTTAAGTGTTTTGCTCTCTGCAGCTCCCTGAGAGGAGGTGATAGCCAGGTGTGGGTTGAGCTCTTCTCCCAGGGGACAAGCGACAGGATGAGAGTCTCAAGCTGCACCCCTGGAGGTTTAGGTTGGACCTTGGGAGGAATTTCTTCACAGAAAGGGNCTCCGCCTGCGCCGGGGCCGCCTCCGCCAGGCGCTGCCCGGGGCGCTCGGGGCTGCGGCCGCCTCATGGTGCCTTCGCCTCTGCGGGCTGCAAGATGAGGCTGTTGGCCGCCGCGCTCTTGGCGGTGGTGCCGCTCTGCGCCGCCTTCTACCTGCCAGGGCTGGCGCCCGTCAGCTTCTGTGAGGAGGGCGAGGAGACCGAGACCTGCAAGGTGAGACAGCCCTCACGGGCGGGCCCGGATCGGGCGGGCCCCCCTCAGCACCCGCTCGGGGCTTCCCGGCTTGGGGAGACCGCCGGGTGTCCGCCAGCCCCGCTGCCTCCGCGGGCGGCGCCTTTGCTCGGGGCAGCCGGACATCCCCGGCCCCCATTGCCCCGGCTCCTTCTCCCGCTCAGCTCCCCGGCCAGCGCCGGAGGATCCTGAGTTCCTTGTTCCTGCTGTGGCCGGGGCCCGTCAGGAGCCGGGGCTGACTGAGCTCTGGGGACAGCAGCGTTTGCCAGTGAGCCGAGAGTTTCGCATGGGCCGCGCGTTTGTTTCTCGAAGTCCGGATTTTCATACTTTTTCCTCTCCTTTCCTGTTTCAGTCGCTGATTGAGCTCTTCGTGAACAGGCTGGACTCGGTTGAATCAGTTCTGCCGTACGAATACGATGCGTAAGTCCATCACAAGAGGCTCCCAGCGGTGTTTGGAAAGGCTTTTCCCGGTTCTCGGGTCCTGGTACTGTCGGGTGTGGGTATTTTGGCTGGAGGGGTGGAGGAATAAACGCAGGTCTCAGCGGCAGGAATGAAGTGTGAAGAGGGTGGGAAGGACGAAGGGCACACCTGTGCCACCTCACCGTGCCCTGTTGTTGTTAAAAACAAGGCTGCAGGGTGTCTCACGGGTGCGTATTTTTGAGCTGAGTACAGGGATTTGGTGTTGGCTGTTTAATACGTTTGAAAGTTCTCCCTGTTACGCAAATCTAAGAATACAGGGTCTTTGAGTTCATTTTTTTTTTTCTGGTAACTAAAAGGAACTCGGAGACCAGTCACTGTTAGTTCTCCTTTTAACACCAGAGCTCTGTAGCTAATTCTTGGTTTGTTGTTTGTTTGGGTTTGGGTTTTTTTTATTTTGATTATCATCTGTGGAAACTCTTACCTGCTTGTGCAGATATTTATAGGCCTACAAAGCAATCATACACATGATTTGCAATCATACACATGATTTGCAGTCTTGCTGTTGGGCCAGAAGAAAAGAGAAACTTGCAGGTGTTGTAGATCTTTCCCTGCACGGGGGAAGAAAGGGGTGTTGGTTTTCAGTATTTTTTCCCAAGATAAATGGACAGTCCATAGCACAGTCACTTTTCCCTCCCGATATGAAGCATTCTGTTGTCTCTTTAGCCATTTGAAAAGGGTGCATGGACTAAACATGGTGCGTTTTGTTAGATACTTCAGCTGTGATATATCTTGGTTGAAATTGGTATTAAAATAGGTGCCAGATTTAGTTGCACTCAGATTTTTACTACCAGTGGATGAACTGTCAAAAGAATCATGAAAACTGTTCTGTTAAGAACAAAGGATTTTTTCCGGCTGATATTTACAGTTACATGCGAAGTAAAAAGTAAAGGTAACCTTTGCTGCTTTTTTCCCAGTTTTGACTTCTGTCAAGATAAGGAAGAGAAAAGACCATCAGAGAATCTTGGACAAGTGCTGTTTGGGGAGAGAATAGCATCATCTCCATATAAGGTTATTTTATCCNAAATAAGATACCATTCTTAAAGGTTGCTATACAGAATCTTCGATTTCCAGTCCTAATTTGTGAGCTGGTAAAATCCAACTTAAGTGTTTTGCTCTCTGCAGCTCCCTGAGAGGAGGTGATAGCCAGGTGTGGGTTGAGCTCTTCTCCCAGGGGACAAGCGACAGGATGAGAGTCTCAAGCTGCACCCCTGGAGGTTTAGGTTGGACCTTGGGAGGAATTTCTTCACAGAAAGGGTGACTGGAACGAGCTGCCCAGGGAGGTGATGGAGTCACCATCCCTGGAGCTGTTCAAGGAAAGAGTGGATGCGGCACTCGGTGCTCTGGTCTGGTTGACAAGGTCATAGGTTGGATTTGTTGATCTCAGAGGTCTTTTCCAATCTAATTGATTCTGTGATTCTAAGCTAGGGGATAAAACCTGAAAAGAGGTTCTGCTATCATAGAATCCCGGAATGGTTTGGGTTGGAGGAGACCTTAAAAGATCATCTTGTTCCACGCCCCTGCCATCGGCAGGGACACCTTAATCAGACCAGGTTGCTCAGAGCCCCGTCCAACCTGCCCTTGAACGGGGATGGGACACCCACGACCTCTCTGGGCAAGCTCAGTGCCTCGCTACCTCCACAGTCAGGAATTTGTCCCCAACACCCCACCTCACCGCGCCTTCTGTCCCTTTGAAGCATCTCCCCTCTCCCCGTCACTGCCCCTCCCTCAGGGTGCCCTTCCCCAAGATGGCGCCCGGCGCTTCCCCCCCCTCACTGCGCAGCCGCCGCGGCCCCGACCCGGCCGTGACGCTCCGCTCCGCTCCCGCCTCCGCCTGCGCCGGGGCCGNGCATGGGCCGCGCGTTTGTTTCTCGAAGTCCGGATTTTCATACTTTTTCCTCTCCTTTCCTGTTTCAGTCGCTGATTGAGCTCTTCGTGAACAGGCTGGACTCGGTTGAATCAGTTCTGCCGTACGAATACGATGCGTAAGTCCATCACAAGAGGCTCCCAGCGGTGTTTGGAAAGGCTTTTCCCGGTTCTCGGGTCCTGGTACTGTCGGGTGTGGGTATTTTGGCTGGAGGGGTGGAGGAATAAACGCAGGTCTCAGCGGCAGGAATGAAGTGTGAAGAGGGTGGGAAGGACGAAGGGCACACCTGTGCCACCTCACCGTGCCCTGTTGTTGTTAAAAACAAGGCTGCAGGGTGTCTCACGGGTGCGTATTTTTGAGCTGAGTACAGGGATTTGGTGTTGGCTGTTTAATACGTTTGAAAGTTCTCCCTGTTACGCAAATCTAAGAATACAGGGTCTTTGAGTTCATTTTTTTTTTTCTGGTAACTAAAAGGAACTCGGAGACCAGTCACTGTTAGTTCTCCTTTTAACACCAGAGCTCTGTAGCTAATTCTTGGTTTGTTGTTTGTTTGGGTTTGGGTTTTTTTTATTTTGATTATCATCTGTGGAAACTCTTACCTGCTTGTGCAGATATTTATAGGCCTACAAAGCAATCATACACATGATTTGCAATCATACACATGATTTGCAGTCTTGCTGTTGGGCCAGAAGAAAAGAGAAACTTGCAGGTGTTGTAGATCTTTCCCTGCACGGGGGAAGAAAGGGGTGTTGGTTTTCAGTATTTTTTCCCAAGATAAATGGACAGTCCATAGCACAGTCACTTTTCCCTCCCGATATGAAGCATTCTGTTGTCTCTTTAGCCATTTGAAAAGGGTGCATGGACTAAACATGGTGCGTTTTGTTAGATACTTCAGCTGTGATATATCTTGGTTGAAATTGGTATTAAAATAGGTGCCAGATTTAGTTGCACTCAGATTTTTACTACCAGTGGATGAACTGTCAAAAGAATCATGAAAACTGTTCTGTTAAGAACAAAGGATTTTTTTCGGCTGATATTTACAGTTACATGTGAAGTAAAAAGTAAAGGTAACCTTTGCTGCTTTTTTCCCAGTTTTGACTTCTGTCAAGATAAGGAAGAGAAAAGACCATCAGAGAATCTTGGACAAGTGCTGTTTGGGGAGAGAATAGCATCATCTCCATATAAGGTTATTTTATCCCTTGAAGTTGACCCTGTTTAAATTTTGATAGCTGGCATTCTGATGGCTGTGATCCACAGACATAGCTGAAGATTTCATGACTGTGTGATTATTAATATAAGTGGTGTAGTGTTAATGTAATAAAAACAAAACTCCTCCCAGCCCAAAGGCGTCTTAGGGTGGCTAATTAAAGGTAGGACTCATCCTTTGCTATTGCTCTGTGGTAGAGAAGTCCAGATACTGTATCTTAGGCAGTTATTTAATTGCTGGATGCATGTTGTGTTAGATGATCTGAAATCATTCATTTATTAAATTTAATATTGGAGGCTGTAAGGTGGTGGTCCAGGAACTGTTCTGTGTACTTGGTTGTACTATTGGGCAGCTGCCAGAGTGGGAAGGGCAAGCCACGTTGGGGCTCACAGGCAGCTTTTCTCTGCTTGGACACATTTACCATCTGTTGTCTGAACCCACATTTTTCAGCGTTGGTACCTATCACTTGTAATTTTCTGTAAAGTAGAGGTGTGTTTTCTGTCTTATGCACTGTACTAGCAATGATAAAATGTAGCAGCTCTAAAAAGCTCTATCATCAACCTGGGGCAACTATGAGCAGCAGAGGAGCTGTGGTCAAACAGTGGCTCTCAATGTTTGAAGGCTCTGTGCTGCTCAGGTGCAGTTTCCAGGCTGGGATTTGCCAGTGCAGCTGAAAACAGGGCTGTGTTTGTGTGTGGTGGTTGCTAGATACTCCAAATCCCTGTGAGAAAAAGAGGCAGCAGTTTCTGAGTCTGCTGCTGGTCAATCAGTAGGGACCCGGCCACATCTTTTCAGCAGTCTGTGGAGCAGCTGATGCTGCCTCCTTTGTGTTAACTGCTGCTAGAAGTCTCCCTTGATTCTCTGAGCTGGTGTAGTTCTAAGTCTTATGACTCCTGGTCACAAGAAGCTTTTCAATACGTGGCAAGATGGATCATTTGGACTGGATACCTATTGCATAGATTCAGTATTGCAACAATTACTTTTTTAAGTGGCTGTGTGCTGCAGCAATTAGAAAATGCTGTTCCTGATTAGGCCTTGATGACATTAGCATTTCCAGGCCAGTTTTAAGTACATTAGTTTGCTAACAGGTAATTCCTAACTGGTGTAGAGGTTTGAGATGCAAACGTGAGTGTGTTTGTATTAGGTGGTGTTTATGCTTGAAGCTTAGATGTTGTGCAACTTGTTGCATTTTTGGCAGCCTTGACTACTCATTGGTCATGGGGAAAACCAGCTAAAATTAACATGAAATGTTCAGGAAGGGTGTAGTGAAAGTCTGGTTTAGCAGATGATGAAATTACCGAAGTAAAACAGACTGGTAAAATAAAGCAATAAATTTTCTACTGATTTTCCACTTTCAGTCCTTAGAGTTTATCCAGATGTAGTTTATCTGGGGTTTTGAAGAGGGTTTTAGCAGCATGAAAGGGAATTGCTGGTGCTGGATGTATGTAAATGTTGAAGTTAAAACCACTGTATGGGACTTTTATAGTAAGGAAGTGAAGTAACACCAAAAAAAATCAGCTTTACCTGAAAAAAATGCTCTAAAAGGCTTTTGAAGCAAAGCTGAAATGACTCTTTTTGTGTGCTTTTTTAACAGTTCACCTTTAAGAAGCAAGAAACATGCAAGAAGGTTTGTACAAGGTCATATGATCCGGCAAACAGTGCCGATAAAAGCAAGCTGGCCTTTTTGAAGAAAGGAATGCAGCTGAATTATCAACATCATTGGTAAGCTGAGTCGTGTTCTTGAGGTTTAGGGTTTTTTTCTGCTTTTTGGCATTGTTATTTATGTTCTAAGTTGTTTTCTACTTCCCCTGTGATAGTTGTCCTCTGCTGTGCATCTTGTGGGCATTACTGAAAACTCTGTGTTACATGAGTGTGAAATGTCAATGTGAAATCAGTGCATCCCTTTCTCAGGACATGTTCTTTGATGATTTCTCTCTAGGATTATTGATAACATGCCTGTAACGTGGTGCTATGATGTGGAAGATGGACAAAAATACTGTAATCCAGGATTTCCAATAGGATGCTTTGTTACTCCAGATGGTAGAGTTAAAGATGCTTGTGTTATAAATGTAAGTGGTGGAACTTTCTTGTTTGTATGGACAATGTGGTTTAATTTGTGGTTGTATTTTTAAGCTTTCTTTTCCTGAGAAGGAACAGATACCTTTGTAAACGCAGCTATGTTCAGAATGTGGGCATTGGCAGAGCTGGGTGCTGCCGTGTCCAGATAAAATGTTCATATAGGTCTTTTGAACAAGGTACATTTTATAAAGGTGTAGAATAACTGTGTGGATGTTTAAAAGCCTTATAAAATCGAGGTTTTTTTCTGAAATTTCATGTAATTTCAGAAAATTAGAAATAAGACATTAGAAATAATTAAGAAATAATCAGAAAATAAGGAAATTCCATCCTTGCACCTATTCATTCTTTTTCTGTGTCATATTTGTGTGCAAGACATTCTTTTATCAATTTCAGAGAGAAGCTTTCAAGTGAAGACCTAGAAATGAGCACCGTGTTCTAGTTGCAAAAGTTTTGTCTAGCACAGTTTACAAGTGAAATGTGTCAGAGTTTTCCCAGATGGCTGGAAGATAACAAACACAGCTGTGACAGGGAAAATTATACTGACAACAATTGGAAATGTGTCAGTCATCCTGGGAGTTGGATGGTGAACTAGTACAGTTACAGATAATAGTGATACAGTTTTATCTCTTCTGGGGTGAGGGACCACATTCTTCCTGGAGAGGAAGTGGCTCTCTTTGACTCTGCTCTGCCATGACTTGCTGCGTGGAGGGAGCACAGTGAGTTCATGTGTGTGCAGTGGGTCTGATGCTTCCTGGAGCTGTTGAATTTATCCTGTATGTCCAGTTTACTGTGTCCACAGTCACCTTCCAGCTCAGGCTCTCCAGTTTTCTGAAAGTGATCTGTGGATTGAAACACCTCTTCAAGTTTGGTGTTTATTGCTTCGTATGTGAGGTTGTGTGTTAAAGTGATGCTGGTGTGTGTTGTGTTGGAAGCTGTCAGGTACACAGAAAGCAAAGTCAGCAACTTGGATGAAAAGCTGTTTTTATTTTTTTAAGAGGAGGCAGTAGCTGAATTTCCTTGGGGACAGGGAGCTTGTGTACCCATGAAGTGCTGTGCAAATTGTGTGTGCTGGCAGTGGTGTGGGGGCTCTGCCAGTGTACCCGGGGTCAATTTTGGTCTGTGAATTCTAATTGTAGAGAGAATGTTGGATGGCATAGTGCCAGAGGGATGATTGGTACATGGACAAGTAAGAATTTAGCACCGTGGATATGACTCATCTCTGGGATTTATACTTTCACGAGTATACCCAACTATGTGTTCCCACAGACATAATTATCTCTTCAAAATGGGACCAGGAAAGGGGTTGTTAACATGCAGTTGGCACAGCTACTAAAATATGTAGAGGTTTGAGATGCAAACGTGAGTGTAATATATACTTAAATTTTACTAGTAACAGATAAGGTAGTTTATTATGTGGGGATTTATTTATATAATACAATGCCATGCATAGAGAAAATGTTTTATACAGGTGTAGTAATGATGAAGCGTTTCCCCTTGTTTTGCTCCTTTACCTGACACCCATCTCATTTTAAAGTTCTTGACTCCTTGCGCCCTCTCCTGTTGGAGAAGCTTCTCAATCTTTTGGTGATGTTTTGTAGTCGGAGTTTAACAAGAAGAACACTTTCTACCTCTTCAACCACGTGGACATAACGATCATGTATCACAGTGGGAAGGATGAAAACTGGCCTGGCGCAAGACTGGTGATGGCAAGACTGAGACCACAAAGGTAATTTCAGCAAATTCTGGTACTCAGGAGCCCTAACAGCAATTCCAAGCTTAAAAATTATACTTGATGTTACTAAGTTCTGAGGAAATTATTATTCTGATTTCTGGTATGTTGGTTCATCCCTGGAACTGTGTGTACAAAGAGCAGTTGCACAGCTCTAAGTGTCATTTAGCTTTACTTTTAAAATATTCTCCAAATTCTGTCCTGGTGAAAAAGCTGCTTATTTAGACTCTTAGAACCTGACACAAACAATAGTCTTTCTCTGGCTGTTAATGACTTGCATCTGGGTGTGCATGTTTTCGGAGACAAACACATCTTTACCTGAGTAATAGTTTCTTACATCCTACCTGTTACATGTGTCCCGAGTGTACTTTCTGTGAATGTACGGTATTTGTGTGCAGTACAGGTGTACATTTTCCTGTGTAAGTTTGGGTGCTGAGGTATAGCTCAAATACCAAATTTATACTGGTATTCAGAACAGCAGATGATGACAACTAATTCCTTCAGAAGATTAACTTGTTCTCTGAAACAGAAGCTTCTTAGTTTCTGCATTGGCCAGAGAGGAGATGGAACAGCTCAGAAGTCAGAAACAGACCGAAGCAATTACTTTGGCCTCTAATCAGTCTATTCATGCACAATTCATGCTTACATTTATTTGAAAACTGCAGTCCAGTTGTAAAATTTCAATGTAGGTTGGTGTTTTTTTTAGCTAAACCCTTCTCCTTTCCACAGAGGTTGAGTGAGTTCACAGTTATGCTATCACAATTTCTCAAGTCATACAGACATGTTTGGTACAACGAGACTTGGGTATATTTAGTTTAGTGAATTATAGTTGCTGTGCAAGTTTATTCCTTCCATTTATGTCTGCTCTGCAGGGGTGGCAAGAAGATTCTACCAACCTTTTTCCTTTTTGATTGACATTTTATCAGTTGCACCCTGAATTGCTGAAAAATAAGAATTTGCCTTTTCCCTGGCAGTGCAGACCACGAGGGGGCACAGTTAGTCTGCGCATAACCTGAATTTTGTCATTGTGTGACCTGGTGTTTTGCTTGGTGCTTTGCTTCAACCTTGAAACTCTCCTGGTGGGGAATATTTGTGCTTGTGGCACCTTAACTTTTCATGAAAGTTTTTATTATCTTGTGGCTTAGTTTAGTTGTTGACATATAACAATGTATGGTAGAATTTTTCATCTGAATTGGGTAAATACAACTTGCCCAAGTGGGTATGAAAGAGGGAAGCTATTTTCTGGTGTTGCAGGGGTGAATTCAAGTAAGTCTTAAAGTTTCTTTGCCTTTGTGCTTCTATAGCTGCAGTATTTCTAAGGTACTAAAGGGGAAGGGTTGCATATTTGAACTTCAGACCCAAATCCACAAAGATAAAATAAACCCCCTTCTCCCTGTGAAACTGGGGGGAAGTGAGAAGCTGAGGGAGATTGCTGAGAAATTCTCTGCCTTCCTTGCTGCCGAGCACACACCGAGGCTAAGTCTCCTGCCAATAATACAGCCTTGTTAAAATGTGCAGGGGAGGTGTGATGGCAGAGAAGGGGCACTTTGTGTTAAAACTTACCATCTTACCGGGTAAAGATCTCCAGATGTTGCAGCCCTAGTAGCCAAGCAGCATTTTATCCCAGGGCTACGACTTCATTCTTGTCATGGCAGAAAAGGGGGGAAGATGGAACCACATCTCGTGACCTTTGGAGGTCAGTGGTTCTCATCTCCCACATGCTCAGTGAACAGCTTAACCTATGGAGCTCTCAAATGGCATAGGATGCTATATGCAATTTATGCAATTGTATTCTTTTATTTTCTTTTTTTTTGTTACCTGTTAGCTACAAACATACAGATGAAAACAACTTAAGTTGTGATGGTCCACCTATGGAGATTCCTGGAGAATTCAACAATAAGCTGAACTTGATCTACACTTACTCTGTGACATTTGAAGTAAGTATTGAATGTGTTACATGAATATGTAATTTCCCAAAAGAATGAGATGAAGTGACACTTTGAATGTATAAATAAAGACTTTCCCCCCCTCCTGCTCTGTTTCATTACTGATAGAAAGGTAAGAGATTGATTAAATACAAGTGTTGTCTTCCTCGAGGTAAACTCTCTGCTTACAGAGTTGAGTCAGGGTGCTGAGGATCTCATGTTGAAGAACAGTTTATATTATATTTGGGAACACTTGTGTGTTAAATGTTGATTGTAAAGCTTTTTTTTTTTTAAGTTGCCTGGTTTGTCTCATTTTGTGTTCCTTTTATTTTGTTCAAGAGCCTTTTTGGAGTAGGTGCCCATTTATCTCTTAGAATTAATACTCTCATTTTTACCAATTCTGTGATGCTTTTTCAGCCTGCAGTGACACATACAGGAGGAAATTAGGTTTTCTGGCAAATGGAAAGCGAGCCTCCTTTGGGGGTCACAGTAATTTGGTTCGAGGTACTTCAAACCTTGGTCCCAGTCTGTCCCAAAAGTGTGGTTGTTTCTCTGATGTCAGATGCCAGTCTTAGAGGGTTTAGCTTGAGACCACCAGCTTGTTTTGTACAGGCAGTCAAGCAGCCATCGTATGGTAACAGCTTTCATCCTGCCAAATTGAATTTGATTTGAACCGGTGACCTTGAGGTGCAAGGCTCCATATCCCGTTACTTTTCCCGTGAGACAACCAATCCTTCTTAGACCCTCTGATTTTCCTACATGAATGAGCCTCCTGTCATTAACATTAGTGTTTGGATCTTGATGGTAAACTGCAATTTAGAATTTCAGTGTGAACTTTGTCTGGGTAGTCACGCAATGTGTTGGGTGTTTGGGTACCTACTCTGTTTTTCTCCAGCATGGAGCAGGTAAGGCTCAGATCGTGTGGGTGCAGATGCTTCCAGCAGATGGCACTTCAAAACTGCTCATTCTCTCTGTTACATATTTCAAATCAAGGCTAAGGGGTAAAACCTCATGTAATTTCAAATAACTTAAAAGGGGAGTGTTTATTAGCGAGAAGTGTTTATAAAAACATCTCATTGTGTTGGTGCAGTTCTTCAATGCTACACGGCCTTGACACAGAGTTAAAAAATTCCAAACTGGTGGTGACATAGAGAATTAGCTGTAAAAACTTACAACCTGGTAAATAAATGGAAGAAATTCAGCAGAACTTCTTGCCAGTCATGGGGTGGAATTTGGTAGCAAGAGAACAGCTGGGTGTGTCCCCCATGAGATCAGCTGTGAAGAACAAGGCTTGTGAGTCAGGAACTCAAGTCCTTGCTTGTCGAACTCTCACATGAAGCTTTTAGGGAAGGAGACAGAAGAGAACCAAAACATCTTTTGAAGGTGAAACTTTTTAAATCCATCAGAGGAGTACCTGGGATTGAAAGTTGTCTGCCATGAATCACAGTAGAAAATAGTCTGTAACGGCCAGCATTGTGGCAGAGACAAAAAACCCCTGTGCTAAATGCATCAAGTGTGATGAGAAAGAAAAATTACAGGGAAAACTAGGAATGTGTTTAGGGAGTATGTTTGACAAAGTTGAAGTTTCAAGTTCAGTGTGCTTGTTGGGAGAATCTTGTAGTGACAACGTGGTAGTTTTTCAGGCTGTATTTGGGATCTGCAGGCAGCTACATCCCAAATCATGGGAAGATGAGGCTTAGTGAGGCCTCAGTTGGAGGTAGAAGACATGGATATGAGATTTCAGTAAGCAAGCTACTCTTTTAGAGGCTTCAGAGATGAACTAATGCAAGGGGGAGGTCTAACATCCAGA
>WEKX01008949.1:551844-677744 GCA_013390025.1 Pitta sordida | reverse complement strand
GATGCTGGTGATTGTACTTGAAAAGAGATGGATGCACAAGCCCCTGGTTGTGGCCTTAGTATGTGCATGTAACATTCAGCCAATGCCAACTGACGTTTAGTGTGATGTAGGTTTAGTGAGACAAACAGTAATGAAGGGTTTAGAAATCATTAGATTACTCTTAGGGGTTGTATGACTAAGAGATGATTCCTGATGTGAAGAGAGCTCGTGTCAGTATCAACAGCAAGAGGTAAAACTCTCCTTCTCTTTTTTTTTAAATCTCTTTGATCATGACTATTTGAGTCAAAGGTGTAGCTTGCTATATGGTTTAGTTGTGCAATCTGTATCTTAATTCTGAATTTTAAACGTTAGCAATACATATTAAACACTGCTGGATTTTTTTAACGGAAGTCTGAAAAATATTCCCACTCACAGCTAATGGGCCAGTAATGAAAGAGTTTTAATAAAAATAGAACTTTGAGATGAGCACTGTGGCCTGGTGGGCCTATACAGGGGTCTCAATCTGCCAAACTTGGTTCCTCATTATTTTTCTTAAATCAAGGTAGTTTTCTAGCAAGCAGAGGTACCAGTGGGGGGGAAGGCAAAGATAGTCTTCCAGAAAAAATAAATATTACATCATCTCTTGGAATTTAAGGTGCTCTGTGTCATTTGCCAGTGTCATCTGCGTTCTTCCTTACCCTGCTTTTTTGCAAGCTGTAATTCTATTGGTTAGTAGTCCTTTAACCTGAACTCAGTATTCCTGAATTGAATGAAACCTGTAGCTCTTAGTTCTATGAGGAGCAGAGTGGTCTTCTCGAGGGGGTTGTTTTTTGTGGTTGTGTGTGTTGGTTTTATTGTGTGAGGGAATGGGTCTGTGACATTGAGTGACATTATTGAAAAGCCTTGTTCTTCAGCTGTTTCTTAGGATACCCCCTTCCCATTCCTTTCTTCCATCCATCCATCCATCCATCCATCCATCCTCCTCTGGCAGTGGGACAGTGTTGGTACTTGCCCCTCATGATTCTGAGGATCAAACTTTCTTCTGGAATACAGAGACAGTTTCATTCTTTCCCAGTATTGTCATTGAGAATGAAATGCTTTGAAACGGAAGCAGAGAAAGATAACTGCTTGAACTAGATTGAAGTTAAAGTAAATTGAATGCTTTGGTTTAGTTCAAATTTAGAATGATGTGATATGGTTTGGCTAATTATATTTGGGGTTTTTTTTTTTGCTTTAGGAGATGAGGATTTTCTTGATAAATCCTGCCTTTTTCACTGAACCATTAGGGGGTTATAAAATCAATGAGTGATGAATCAGATGCAATTAGTCTGGCTTTGGATCTTAACTGGAAGTTAATCAAACTTTAAATATGTATTTTGCATCTTGTTTGTGTTAATTCACTGCTGCATTATGCGTCTTTACTAAAGACTTTGTTGATTTTTTACAGGAAGATGCCCAAGAGGAATTTGGCTGGAAGCTGGTTCATGGAGATGTGTTTAGACCTCCAAGGAAGGGAATGTTACTGTCTGTCTTTTTGGGCCAAGGAACACAAATTTTCATCATGACATTTATTACTTTGTGTAAGTAACTTCATTAAGGTAATATGTTTGTAGTGTACTAGTAATAAGAAAGATGCATTATTATTAAACAAATAACAATTTATTACATGACACTGTAAGATTAGTACAGTTTTGTTGATAGATTTATCTTCTAGTGTTGGTCACAACTCTGTATCTTAACTGCTTTGGTTTCCTGTCCAACTAGTGTAATATGGAAAGAAATTGGTGATGATAGAAAATCCTTTATCTCTTTAAAAACCACCTTCCACTGGAGATTAGTGGCAAACTCCTTTTCAGTGAATATCTCTAGGCTGGTCTGTACAATTAGTTCAGACACAGACATCCTTTAATTACAGAGGCTGATTTTCAGGATAGTGTGTTCTTGTGTAAAATGTCCGTTATGGTGGATGGTGGCATTTTGCTTTCTGGCTGTGAAAAACTTTCTATTTAAGAGACAAGATGGAAATAATGCTTTTGAAAGAAACAGTGCCATTAAGGGTATGGTCATGGGATGGGTTGAGATGAGAGCTTATGCACAGTCTTTATTTCAATGTCTGATATTGAGAGGGATAAACAAACCTTCACAGTGATCTGTACTGTGCAGGAGTTTTGACATGTCCAATAAATAACTAAATCTTTTTGTCTCTCTAGTTCTGGCTTGCCTTGGTTTTCTTTCTCCTGCCAACCGTGGTGCTTTGATGACCTGTGCAGTTGTATTGTGGGTCTTGCTGGGAACTCCAGCTGGTTACGTGTCTGCCAGAATGTACAAGAGTAAGTACATGCATTTATTTAATGTGACACAACATGTTAGATCCAGGATTGCTGGGCTGAATGTAAAGCTCAAATGGGAGCTGGTGTCTCGGACAACAAATCTGCTTCTTGCTGCCATTCTGTAAAACACTTGGAAAAGTCTTGAACTTGACATTTTTTTTACTTTCTCCCCTCAGCATTCAGGGGTGAGAAGTGGAAGACAAACGTCTTGCTTACAGCTCTGCTTTGCCCTGGGTGAGTATTGTTTCCCCTCATTCTTTCCTTTATTCTTAAGTGTAAATGAATCTGAGGTGGGAAGGAGTTGGGGAAAAAGAATGGAATTGTTATCAAGCTTGTTTGTGTGATTTTTGTTTATGGTTCTCCAAGCTATTGTTGTGTATTGCCTGTCTGTGAATATAAAGAAAAATGAATTCTGAGGGGCTGGAGCCACTTCTTAGCATCTCATTTTGTGGTCAGCTGTGGGTTAGGAGGAATGATGCAACTCTTGCAAGCTTTTGTCACAGCCGTTGAGAGGCCCTGCACCAGAACATTAGGGACAATGATGGTGTAATGCCAGTTTGGTACCACAGCACGTGGTGTGTTCCAGGTAATTCTGGTTATGGTCTTCTTATGTAAATGTAGGTCTTGTCCAGTTTCTTGGTTGCAATTTTGGGAACATGAAGTTATACCTTGGCAAATATCCTTGGAAATGTGGAGGAAAGTACTGTAAATTTCTTAAAGTATTTCTTCCTTCCCAAAAACCCAGAGTGAGTAAAACATGACTTTAGTTTCAAGTAAAGTGGAATTTCATCAAATGAAAGGTAATGTATTTGGTGACAACCAAGTGTAGTATTTCTGTGACGTTTCTAAACAAAATGTTTTTCCGTCTCCCTGCTGTCATTTAGATTTTAAATATTTAGATATTATCGGGAGAGAGAAGAAAACACTTATCAATGGAAAAAATACTGTGCTGATTGCTTAAACACCCAAATAAATTGAGTTTCACAGAGGAAGTAAAATGTCTGGGTCCGGTAGAATAGGAACAGATGTCCTAATTACACTATGCTACTTCAGTGAATTTGCATAATATCATAAACAGCCCAAGGTCTTTTTTTGTCTCAGTAGGCTGATGGGAGTTTATATTTGCAGTATTTTATTCTAATTTTGGAGGGAGTAAGTGAGGTCTGTGTTATGAGCTTTCATAGATGATAGAGATTAGCAAGAGTTCTGAAATGGATTCGATTTTTATTTTTTGTTCACAAGATGCTTACACCAGGGGTCGCCTGGGTGTGCTTATTAAGCAATTCTGTCCCCCCTAACAGATTTGGCAAGTGTCAGACCTCTCCTAGGAAAAAAGGAGGCTGTCTGTTCCTCTAACCTTCCCTCCTTCATTTTTAAATTACAGTGGAGGATGTGTGTTCACTTCAGGGCACTTTAAATTCTGCCATTTTAACAAAACCCAGACAAAGGTGTGCTTTGCAGGGGCCATTCCTGAGACTGAGTTTTCTGTGGTGCATCTTTAAATCCATGAGTACTGGCAGTTCAAGTGAGCCTTTATTTTACCTGGGGATCTTCTGCATTACGTTTGGCTTTGCTTTCAGAACGGTGTGTCTCAGAGTTGTCCTCTAGTGTTCTCCCAGGGTGTTTAGAAAGTGAGACAGATGTGCTTAACAGGGGAGGGAAGAACAGGTCTGGAGACACGTCATGACGGACGCAGCCTTTATTTAAATTCTCCTAAGGTGCGAACTACTTAATGTGTGTGAGTCCATGTTTGTGCCAAGGGTTCTGTTGTAAGGCAGAGCCCTCTTTAATCCCACTTCCACTTGTGGCACAACCTGCAGCGGCGCATTCGCTTGTTGTGGGTGACGTGTGGCTTCCTAAATAGGAGATTTTGCTACCACTGTATTTATTTCAGAAGGAATTTACTGTTTACAAAGGGCCTTAATAAAGGAAATATGTCTGGTAATAATAGGTGGTTCAGATAAGAGAATGTTTCTGTTACATTTTGGGTTTATGTGCAGAGTCTGTATTTATATAGTGGCTTTGCCATAGACACCTGCATTTCAAGCATTGAATGGTGCAGGCATTTTTCCTCTCACTGCACTACTGCTGTAAGAGACCAGGACTGTTGGGGAATTGGGAGATTGCAAGAAGCTACATTTTTGTGATGCAGACTTTTAACTGATTTTGGTTTTTTAATGCTAACTGGTTTTTAGTCTTTCCTGAATATTTTAATATATTTTCTGATTTTTTTTCAGGATTGTCTTTGCTGATTTCTTCATTATGAATCTCATTCTGTGGGTGAAAGGATCCTCAGCTGCCATCCCTTTTGGCACTTTAGTTGCTATCCTAGCTATGTGGTTTGGAATTTCAGTCCCACTAACATTTGTTGGTGCCTATTTTGGCTTCAAGGAGAAGGTAGGGCTCTCTGAATACAGATTTGAAGTGCACCTGCCCTCTGTAGTTCAGCCATTGAATCTCTAAGATTACAGGAACTGGTTGGATTGAAACATCTATGGCTCCACGATTGTAAAATGATGTTTTACTTTGTCATCATTTTGGAACAGAGTATATCTTTGTCATCTCACCTGAATATGTTTTATTTTTCATCCATTCACTAGATTCAGGATGTAACAATGTTTTTTGAGGTCTGGCTTGCCTTTTGTGCTTCAGCAATACCTCAGCAGGTTCAGTTTTGAAGTACTACTTCAGCAGGGCTTCAATTTGTGCTTGGCTACTTCGTGCTATTGCCAGACAACTATGAAAAATGTTGTGTGGATGGATTTTTTAAATTTTATTTTGTGTTTAATTAAGGACTACACATTTCTTTCCCTCGTGTTCTGACTTGCTCACTGGCCAATAGTTGGAGTGTCTAAAGCTTTTCATAATGATGGGCATCAAGTGTGCGGGTTTCAATATTTGATAACTTGTGATGGAAATACAGTTATGTTTGTCAACTCTCCAGATGCAGATATTCTGGTTTTTATGATGTAACAGTTAATTTTTTATTTTAATTCCTGTTTTCTGCAGCCCATTGAGCACCCGGTGCGCACAAACCAGATTCCTCGACAGATCCCCGAGCAGTCGTTTTTCACAAAGCCATTGCCTGGGATCATCATGGGTGGGATCCTGCCCTTTGGATGTATTTTTATTCAACTTTTTTTCATTCTGAATAGCATTTGGTGAGCATCACTGGGTTTTTTTCTCTAGTTATGCTGGTTTAATAATACACACAGTGAGCTTGAACATCCCAAACCAATTAATATAAGGAATAATCGAGTTTTAAAATGATTTGATCATCATGCAGACTTTTATGGAATTTCCAGAATCTTTATTTCTGGGCTTAACACCTTACAAAACTAGTTCTTCTTAACGACAACTGCCAAGTGTGATATTAGAATCTTGTTGCCTTGTTTTATCTTCCTGTCTCTGAACAGCACAAATGTGGTTTCCTACTGTTGTGGTTAGATAGACCCTAATCCACTCTGTAACTATATTATGATTTATGAAACTAATGTGATCGAGCAGGTTCAGCTGTTAGATCAGAATTGGGTCAAGATCTTGGGATTCCACGTTCTGCAAAACAAAGACTGCACTCTCCAGGAATTGTCCACTCCTAAGTCTTGTCAAAACCTACTCAAGCAGATGCATGAAAAATTAAACCAGTGCAATCTTTCATAACTTTCCCAATGTAAACATGAAATACCTAATACATTATTGCCCGGTGGGAAATATTATCCTGAAGGTGCCAGGTTTTTATGGTGTCCTCTATTTATGTTGAGAGATCTTACAGAACAGTTTTCTAAATCACTTCTTAAATGCAAATACATGAGTTCAGCTTTTCACATAAGTCCTCAACAAAAATAGAAACTGTGCTGCAATGTAGCTATGCTGAAAAATGCAATCAGCTGACAAACTGGTGTACTCTGGACTTTTGTAGTAGATATTAGCAACTTCCCAAATGGTTTCTCATTGTTTATCCTACAGAAGAGGGGCATGGAGGGAATGTGTAACTGTACTCCCTCTGTCAAATCCTCTACTGCAGTAATTGTCACCTTCACTCAGTAAATTTCGTTGCTTCCCTTATCTGAAAGACACCAGATGAAAAGTAAATTAGCATATTTCCCTTGTATTTATTTTTGTGAGTGATTTTGAGTTTGGTTAGCACTGGAATTGGAGTCAGACTTGTCCTGGGGACAGACTGGATGTGGAGGAGCACTTGGTTGGATGAAGTGAGATGTGGAGACACCTGGGAAACTCAGCTTCATTGGAACTGGGGAAGAGTACAGGTGATGCAAGAGCCAGGGAGGCTGAGGGTCCTCCTATCAGACCTGAAGTGATAAACATCTCTGGTGGAAATTACCCATAGCTGTTCTCTGTCAAATTTTATAGATGCTGATTTCAGGGCAAGTCTAATAGAAGACTTTGCTGCACTGTAAAGCAGTGGGTTTATTACTGTTAGCTTCAATAAATGCCTCTTTACAGAGTACATTCAGGTAAAGAAAACTTTTTATGAAGTAGTTGATCAAGTTACTCCACTGGAGTGGAATTTTTGGATTTGTTGTTTGGATTTGTTTGTTTGTTTGTTTTTTTGTTAACATAGCATCTGTGTGACACTGCAAATTAACTCAGAACTTCATCCAAAAATGAGACTCTTGTTTTTGTTTTTACTTTTAGGTCTCATCAGATGTATTACATGTTTGGATTCCTGTTCCTAGTTTTTATAATTCTTCTGATTACGTGTTCAGAAGCTACAGTTTTGTTGTGCTACTTCCATCTGTGTGCAGAGGTAAAAGTTACAGTTTTGATGTAGATACCACTTGTTGCTGGAAGGTGAGGGATGTTGAGATCCTTGAGCGTGTCCAGAGAAGGGCGACAAGGATGGTGAAGGGGCTGGAACACAAGCCCTATNTTAGATTAGGTAACGGGTGATAGGTTGGACTTGATGATCTCTATAGTCTTTTCCAACCTTACTGATTCTGTGATTCTGTGATTCTGTGGTGTCAGAAATAGAGGCGAGATGTTCGCATATACTGTGAAGTGCTGGACACTGAAGGATTGCATTGTCATTCTTGACATGTCTTCTGAAATGTGCCTTTTGCCTCAAAATCCACCGTTGGCAGCAGATAAGCAAAAATAAACAGCCTTGATCTTGGAATAATTTCATGTTCGTAGTGGAAGCAATTCAGCTGACTTGGAGGGAAAAAAAAGAAAAAGCTGCTGTGTTGGAATTTTTCTCTTTTTTTTGACCTAAATTCTGCAGAATTAAATGTGTCTTATGAGGCAATGGTATTTTTTAGCCAGCTTTTTAATATTTTGTTTCCTACATGGTGACTCTTGGTGAATAGTTTATGGTTTCTTTCAGGATTACCACTGGTGGTGGAGGTCGTTCTTGACCAGCAGCTTTACAGCAGTTTATCTCTTTATCTATGCAGTTCATTACTTCTTCTCCAAACTCCAGATAACAGGAACTGCCAGCACCATTTTATACTTTGGTTACACAATGATCATGGTCTTGATTTTTTTCCTTTTCACAGGTAAGTACAGTGTTAGAACAAATGAATGCTTTTGAAATGAGAAACATCAGGTGAAATTTAGACTATCTGAACCATTAAATACAATCTGTGACTCTTTAGATGGTGTTACTTTTATGATTTGTGACACCACACATCACAGTAAGACATTCTTTATGTTTTTTTCAAACTTGAAATTACATTTATTTATAGCATAATTAATTTTCCTTTATTGAATATTATATTAGCAATGAGTTCAAACCATTATATTTTCAAAGGGCTGTTCTTGTTCACTTTGATATTGAGTGTTAACTTGATTCTGGATTTCATAATTGTTTCTAGAAGTTGTATAGTTAAAGATAATTGCTCTTTGTATATGGAGAATAAAAGATATTTGCAGCTTTCACTGCCAGCAAGTGAAGGGGGCTGGTGGCTGGAAGGAAAGTGGAATTTGACAAGAGAGAGTTTTAGAAGAGAGACAATTAGAAGTGGCCTCACCTGCTCACTAAGCACCAGTTTTTAATTACAGGAGTGTACCTTAACTGGAGGAACCTATTTGAAATAGGGCTCTCCAGTTTTGATTGTCTGAGTTTTCTGCTGTAACTCACACACACTTAAGTGTCTCCCGCGGAATCTCTAATGTTCATAATCACTTGAGTGAAACTATAATTTCGAGGTTGATTTGATGAGAAATCTGTGCCAGATTTACCATGTGTTAGAGGAAATTAGAAGCTCTTTGAAGGGTACTGGCCCTTAAAAATAGCCAGGAGCATTTTATCTTGGGGTTAATCATACTGCTGCTGTTGTATGTGTAGATTTAACGCAGGAAGTCAGGGGTTTGAGGTGTCAGTTCTTGGCATCACGAAGTACAACAATGGCAGAACTAAAGGTGCCAATTCATACATGATGGGCTGTTCATAAAACCAGCCTTTACCCTCCCTCCTAAGATCCACAATAGAGGATTTGTCTGTGGATGGCATGATGGTTTATATTGTTATTTCTTAACTTCTTCTGACTCATTATTGAGACCTATTTTAGTTACTTTGTGTTCACTTTATGATCAGTTAAATGCAATTGGAAAAAATAGGTAATGAAAGCAAGTCTTAGCATCAGACCAAGTTTGTCAGTGCAGCAGTGAGCACCTCTTTCATCTTTATTTCTTCTAATACTGCTTGACATGAGGCAAAAAAAGCATGAGTTCATAATAACACTGAAGAAAATTACTGTATGTGTTTGAACAATGCAGTTACTCTGTAGAACTTATATCTGATAACATTAACTGGCACTTACTGAGAGGTTTTTATTTGTTACTTAGACATGTCTCTTCAAAAGAAAGTTTTAAGAAGAAGCGGAGGAGGGGAAAGGANAAGCGGAGGAGGGGAAAGGAGGATTTAATTCTTTTTTTTTTTTAATTATTAGAAGACAAACATAGGAGTTGGCATATTGCCAGTTAAACCCCTGCTTAAATCCTGGTGAAACAGACAAGCTCCAGATGTCTTTTATAATATATATCTATATTTAAAAAAAAAACCCCACCAACCCAATCCCCAAACTATAGTCTAAAATGTTTTAATTACTTTTAAACTAAAGCAATATGTTAATATGTGCCTGGGTTTTAGCATAGGTTAGTTGCTGTCCTGCCAATTTCAATTTCACTTACAAGATGCAAATCGGTAGAATTAAAAATATCCCTTTCATAAATGAAATGATAATTGAAATTGTCATGGCAGCTGCTGAAATGCTATTAAAAGCTTCAGATGTGCTGATCCTGGAGTTCTTGATGTGGAGGCCAGTGAGGCCCCAGAAGTACAATAATAAATGTGCTGCTGTTATTTTTGCAGTGTCTTCTTTAGATTTTGAAATAAACCCTCAATCACCCTGGCTATGCTGCATTTGTTGTTCATGAGGAAAGCTACTACATGGTCCCTTTTGTTTTACATTTAATGGAACTAGTCACTAGAAGGGTAATGGGTGTAACAGAGACATGGACTGTGTAATAAATCCTTGATAATGTAAAATGTTGTGATAACTTTTTTTTCCATATTTAGTTTCATGACAGATTTTGGGGCCTGAAATGTAAGCTGTTCTAGCCAGATGGCACAAGCAAAAGATACCTGTATTTGTTTTGTTTTCTGAAATATTCCTTAATAGCCCTTGCTTTAGAAAATAAGTCTTCAGTCCTTCACCAGTTTCTGGAGGTGAAGGAGTTTACTCATGTAATTTTACACACTGTTTGCATTAATAGAGTTCCCAAAATGGAGCTTTGATCTGTTCCACTTAAGTTAGCACTAGGTATTTTGGGTTTCTCTATTCTGGCCTGTTAGGTCTCAGCAACTGTGACAGAAATATAAAGGGCAGTGTTAATACCTCCTCGTGTTGTGTTACCCTGGGCGTTACAAAGGAGATCATGGGGAATGAGTAAATAGGAACTGAGTGCTTGTGTGGCAACAACGACAATAATACAGTCTGACCAGGGAAATCTAATAATTAGTGTGCACACCCAAACCGGACAATTTTATTTTAATGTACAAAGTGCAGCTAATCTTTCAGGAAATAACAAGTGTGGTTGAATGGGAGTAGCTGCATGATTACATGCATTTTATCCTAGGAGACGAAAAAACGCTGAACATAGTCAAAGCATGTTGCTTTACAGTGACCTCTATTTTTGAACATCATTTTCACTTGTGAGTTAATGCCATTTTGAAAATTGAGTTTTGATCTTCTGGGTAGATTGTGTTTGGAATCCGAGATTCTGAAGCACCCACCACTGTGCAGTGATTGAAACCAGTATGATACAGAGAGCTTTTAAGGTACATAAGAAGTATCAGCAAAGTGCAGAGTGCTTTTCTGTTTGCTTTCTTACAATCTGCTCGTGCTTTGAATTCTTTTTTCTTCATTAAACAATAAAGCTAGAGGAGGCGAGTCAAGCAGAAGAGTCTGCTTAATGTATTTTGACATTACTCTGTGCCATAATCCTTGTTTTTAATTTTGAATTTAAACTGGTTTACTAGTAACTTGGCCATACCCAGTTAAGTCCTGGCTTTCTGTGTATAACATCTTCCTTCTGTGTGTCAGAAAGTGGTAGTATATTGTGTATATATATTATAGAGTATCTAGCAGTCTATAAACCTGCAGACAAAAATCAAAAAACAACTGGGGTGTCAGTGACTCTTTTCTAGGCATAAATGGATTTTTGGACATGTCTTACTTCTTGGCTAAAGAAATGACTTGAGATGTCTTCACAACTGAGTCCTTGAATTTCAAATAGCTCCTGCAAAAGGTCTTTAAGCTGTACCTCCCTGGGATGGCCAGTGATGTACAGCAGGCTGGGGTGCACAGGAGTGGCATCAGTTTCCTGCACTAGTGGGGGTTATTTGGAAAGGCAGAATTTATAATACACAGGTCACCCACTTAGGGAAAAATACCCCACAACAGTGAGTTCTTCAATGCAGGCCATCCAGGTGCTTTTTCATTCAATATAAGCTGGTGAGTGTTTAGGATTGGTTAAAGTAAACATTAGCTAAGAGACTAATTTGTTGTATTGGATTAAACCAAGCAAACAGATTTTATGGACTCATTAGAGGAATTGGTATCATGTGCCAGAGATGTGCATATGGAAAGCTGTAAAAACCTTATATGAAAAGGAGTTTAGACCAATCACAAAAATAATTGTAGAGATCTCAAACCTTTCAACTAGTGGGGTCTTTTTATTTATTTCTTTTTGGAGGGGTTTTTTTGTTTGGTTTTTTGAGGGGGATTTTTTGTTTTGTTGAGGTATTTTTTTGGGTTTGAGTTGGTTTTTCTTAAAGTACTTGATGTTAGAATTTTTAACAGCTTTAACAAAAACACCTTTGGGTATCTGTTTGCTGTCATGTTGTGTTCATTGATGTCTGTCAGAGAAGCTGTGAGCTGCAGAGGTGACTCCTTGCTTCAAAACTCAGCTTTCAGTTGGATGTGTTTTGACAGAGACAAATAAAAGCAGGATCCTAGGGTGGGTTTTATCTGAATCTTACCTAAATAGTCCTCTTGTTCTAATTTAATAAGGGATGATTCTAATTTTGGTTTAAAATGTCCTTAGGAAAATGCTCAAGATTGAGGAGCATAGTATGCTCCTCCAGAAAATAATTTCTCCTGAGTTCATGGTTCAAATCTGGTATCTGGCAACCATTACCACTTTAAAACAGTGTCTTACTTTAGTTCCAGTACATTGGGGAAATTACGGATAAAATTTAAAGGGAGTTGGTCTTTGATTTGCTAAACAGGCTGGTTTTTTAGGAGGGGAAGTCGAAAATCGATGTTACTGAAACCTGTGAAAATCTGTTTATAGATGAAATGCTTGTTCACAGTGTGAAGTCTTCAAGTTCTGTTATGACTGAGGCAATGTTTTATAGAAAACTGATGTATTATGAAGATTCAGACTAACAAGGATTGGAGGAAAATATTGTGGATTTAGAGTATGTTCCTGTATTAGGTTGTGTAGCATGCTTGGAAAACTGTGGTAACTCTCATTTGTGTTGTACATCTTTGTTATGATACTCCAGTTTTGTTCTAGAACAGCAGATAAACTTTTAACTTATTTCATCTATTAAACATTTAGAAGGAGCATTGCTTTCAAAGGCTTAAAAAGCTTGGAGTGGGCTATATTATAAAAACAACTAGAAAGCTGATGCTGAGGGCCGTTATTAGGAAAAAATCCTGAGTAAGGCTTAGAGTAACAATGCTGATGTTGGAGTGTTTGACACAGTAGGAAGGAGTGAGAATTGACCATGAGCTGCAAAGACTTGGTAATGTCGAGCCTATAAAGGAATTATATTCCTTCTGTGGTTGGTGTCTGCTCTCCTATCAAGAGCTGTAAATATGCTCTCTCCTACTGTTTCAGGGGATGATAACTGCAAACTTAGAGGGAAAGGGTAATCTGTGCCATGTAATAGTAGGCTGTCAAAAAGCCTTTAACTGCAAATGTACGTGGTAGCACGAAGAATGTAACAATTGGCATCTAGATAATAACCATCCCAAAATGAGTTTCTCACTTGGCAAATGTGTGGATGTGTGGCCTGAAAGAAAGGCAAGTAATGTAAGAAAGACAAATGCTTGATAAAGAACCATCTAGTTAGTAAATCAGTCACAATTAAATGGTGAAAAAAAATTGCTGCCGATGTTAAACGTGGGCTGTACAAGCAGAAGAAGGTGAATGTAAAATGAAGGAGCTGAGGGCATGAACCCCAGAGCCTGCAGTGTGGCTGGCAGGGGCTGGCACAGGGGCTGGCATGTGGCCGTGTCCTGGAGAGGGATTTCAGCTGGAACTGAAACCTTCCCTTTTTTACCTGTCAAGGCTAAACATCTGTGTGGCAGTTCACCCCTAGGTAAGGGGTGAGGAATAGTGCATCACTTCCCTTGGAGGCTGAAGTCTAATTGAGTGGGACTCTGTCTCATTGCATATAAAGTTCTTAAAGTAATGTCAAAGTAAATGTGATGGATTATGTTTTTGCTGCAGTTGGGCCGTAGTGATGGCTGTAGGTGAAGGCCACAAATGTGTTCAGTAGCTTCAAAATAGAAGATTGGTCTACACTAATCTCGTTCAGTATTTTGGTTTGCCCCTTTCAGTTTCACTTGCTGCTTGCTCACAACTCTTGTAGCACATGGAGCTTTAGCAGACGAAGGAACAGGATATACTGAGGAAGAAAGTCCGTGTTCTTGAGTATAAACAGAGCACAATGAATATAAAGCTGGGCCAGGTGAATTTGTCCAAGGGCTTGTTATGTGTCAGAATTCATTGGTGGCAGTGAAGTCTCATAGTTCTGAAAATCCCAGGTAGGGGCTGACTTTGTGTATATAAGTCAGTTTCTTGTGTGTCTGCTGGTGGTGGCACCAAATTCAGTGGTTTAAATGTACATCAGTATCTTGGTCCTAAAAAAATTCATCTTTGATCTGAATCAATAACTTTGCCTGGGGATGAATGTGTATTGTTAAATTTAAGAAATGCTGTTATTTGTGGGTAGTTAGCTGGATTACAATGTTGTATTCTGTCCTGGAGGGAAGTACTTGTTAGATTTCTCTCTCAGAGCAAACTGTAAACTAACCGTTTTCACTTTCTCATTTTAGGGACTATTGGATTTTTTGCCTGCTTCTGGTTTGTAAGTAAGATTTACAGTGTTGTGAAAGTGGACTGAAAAGCTTCAAAGTTTTTGCAACATATCTCCCTTGCTGTTTGATAATTTTTACCATGTCTTGAAACACATCCTGTGTAATTATTCTGATTTGTAAAAGCTGAAGACCAAACTACGGCATAAAATTCAGATTTTTATGGAAGGAAATGGCACCAATGCCATTTTGATAAAAACAGAAGTGTTTACATCAATATACTCGCTGAAGATGTTAATTCTAACTATTCAAAACTATATTCAAAATTTGATTTAGGACAAATAAACATTCTGTGAATTCATTTATTTGAAAAATGAATGCATTATACTGTCCTCCAGCTGAATTTTCCTGTGATTTGGGGTTGTTTTTTGTTACCTCTTTTGGTTACCATTTATATACCATTAAAACATAGGACTGTCAAGTAAATCTATGTAAAATGTGAATTTTTTTAACTTAACTATGATTGTACATATTATCCTGCACCTTCTTTACAGCTAGGTATCTTCTTACAAATGTACATGCATTTAGTGTAAGGTAGACTTTATTAAAAATATCGACACTGGTTTTTGTTCAAATAAAACTGCAGAACTCTGACTGATTCGTTTCCTTTTGTGTTAATTAGGCCTTCACTGCTTGGACACAGATCATGTTAGTTTGGCCAGTTGATACTTTCTGAATCGTGTGTTGTTTCTAGGTGGTTTGACTGTGCTTTTGGCTGCAGATTCTGTGCAAGCAGCACTGGTGGGTCACTTGACTCTGTGGCTGTAGGATGGGCAGGGAGTCAGCTCTGTGCTGACTCTGCTTTCCTCAAAATATTTTTTGCTGGCCAAACCATTACTTTCTATCAAAGATCAAACCCTTTTTTCCTTCTTTTAGCCCTCTGAAACATCCATCTCCTTTTTCTTCATCCTGTGAAGATTGATGCAGCTAGTTGGGAAGTTCAGCTGTGGATCTAAAGGGCTTGGGGGAATGGGTGTTTCATAAAGGTGAAGCCTTTTTCCTGCTCTGCAGAGTTTGGGTTTAAATGCTGCGTTACATGAGATGGAGTATCTTAACAGCCTCTTCAACTTGAAAATTGCAGGGATTCTTCTCTCAGGAATGTCAAGGTTTTAAAGAGGCTCCCCAAACTCTTGAATTGCACTTGAGGCTGAACAGAGGGTCACTGCAGACACGTAATTCCAGGGGCTGTGTCACGGACACCGTTGGAGATGAGTAGGGGGCTGTTGGCTCAGATTAATGGGTGAGATACTCAAAGCTTATTAACTGGCATATGGAAACATTCCTCGCTGGAAGCTGCTTTTCTCCATCTGAGCCTGGAATTTAACAAGACCCAAAATGACTCCATATCTCTTGGTAGTCATATAAACACCAGGTAATTGTAGTTAATGTTTAATATCCCTTACAAAATGCAATCTCTGGTGTGAGGATTCAAGTGTCACCTCTATGTTCCTTCCAGGAACTGCAGCAGTTGCCATTAGAAAAATCAGCTTGTGGTTGGTTCTCTGCTGGTTCAAGAGCACAGTTCTCTCTATTAGAAGTTTCATGCTCTCAAAGTTGGTGCTGCTGTGTTTATAAAGGTCCTTCCTAATAAATCTTATATTTAAAGTTTGTGGAGATTTTATTGAATACTTTAAAAAAATAAATGGTCACATGAAGCTGCTTTTAAATTTTATATGTTCAAAGGGAGGGGAATTCATGAGAGAATTGGAGCTACAGTTGCCATAAACTCCCAGCAGGAAATTTTGCCGGATTAATAAATATGCATTTCACAAGAGACAAAATGGGTTGTAAAATTGTATTTATGGTGCTTTTATTGTGACTACTAGTGAGCTAAAGAAGTAGAAAGTGGGTTAAAGAGGTTTCTGAAGCTTGCCAGTGGTCCAGAGCCAAAGCCATGCAGTAAAATCGATTGTTCTCAAGCTGTTATCAGAACTTCTGTTTATGTGTAATAGGCCCTATTCATGCAAATCTGTCATAATTCATTGCTCTACAGGTGGATCAAAATGTTGCAGAGCCACAGAGTCTTAACAAAAACAAAAATCAGAAAAAGGCTTGAGTTCTGATCCCATTTCCTCAGAGTAGATGGATGCTGTTATGGCAGAGGCACTCATCCTGCTCTTGTGGTCTGTGTAATTAAGGTGAATTTTAAGGATGCCTTCCTGTCCTCTTTAAAAAAAAATAAGAAAATTGGGCTAAGTCTTAACTTTCCTGAACTAGGTGTATATAATCTATATCGCATTTTTTACTGCTTCCAGTAAAAGATGAGGTGCAACATCTCCCGTGTGAGACACTCTGGTAATAACCACCCAAATCCAACGACTTTGTAGAGAGTCATGTTTGTCATATTTTAAGTGAAACTTGACAAGTTACAACAGAACCTCAAAGGAAGGAGGGATTTCAGTGCTGGTGTTTTACATTTCATTCCACTTACTTGAGCAGTGTTGAACAGATCCAGCCTCATCATCATTCCTGGATGGAACTGCCAAGAACATGCAGATGTGCAGCGAGGAGGAGAGACAGGTGCAGTGTGTGTGGGATCCACGCCCACACCTGTGTGAGCATGGGGGGAACACATGGCACATGGAAAGGTGTTTGATGAGCAGCAATAAACTCCTCTTCAGTGTTTGATGTTCCTTACACCAGTGTTTGATAACACATTCCAAGTTCACATTTAAAATTTGTCTCCTGCTTAGGTCTGCTATGCTGATAGCTCAAATTACAGAGATCTGTTGCAAAGGACTGGGAGAGAGGAAATCTAAACCAAATTTGCCTGCAGTTAAATGCCAGTGTAAACGTGGGATGTCTTCTGTGAGATCTTTAACAACAATCACCACCTGATCCAGCAGTGAAAATCACACATCAAATCACACATTAAAAAAGAAAAAAATATTAGATGCTTTACACTGTAGAGACCAAGGCCAGTGTCTGCTGAAGGGAATGGGACAAGTTAGGTTGTATTGGTCACAAAACATAAGAAAAAGGTTCTTCTTGGACATGTAGTGCCCTCTGTAGTCCCAACACCAGACATCCAACTGTCCAGTCCCCTTCCCATGAGCTGTATCACCAAAAATAATGGAAGCAGAGCTGGAAAGTTTCCCAGAGCTCCAGTGCACTGCTGCAGGAGCTGAGCCCAAAGCAGGTCCCAGGAGGCACACCCCTCGCAGCAGGTGCCTGAAGGCACATGTGTATGAGAAGAGGGCAAACTGTCTCAGCCTTTTCATTAGGGCCGAAGTCATGACTTTACCGCAGTGTGTTTACTTGTAGAGAAAAGATTTTTTTTATGGCAATGACTGGGTGGGGAAAGGGCTTAACAACAGCCTAGGCTTTCCCTAGGATAATGACCAGCAATGCAACACTCCTGCAGACATGTTCATTCTTCTTGGGTGGGATGTCTTTGACTTTGCTGGGATAAAAGCGGGATGCATATCTTTCGTATTCTGTTGAGACGCTCCAAGCTTGTACCCAAAACTTCAGGTCAGGATCAGTATCTATTTTTGGCATCCAAAGTAACTACAGTTCAGGAGTTCAGAGTTTGGTGCTTCATCTTCCTAATCTTGATGCCTCTGCACACATTGATTAACTTTGCTCGTACAAACGGGGAGCCCTCAGACTTTCTGCGAAGTTATTAGTGCCGGGGTTTTTATAGGCAACATTAGTGTCTGCAGAGTTTACCCAAGGTAATTTATGTTCTATTTGCAACTTGGGGAAAGCAAGTTTGACGTCATAAAACAGTAAAACTGGGATATTTATTACCAGGACAGAGAGAACAGGGCCCTTGAGCTGCTTTGTTTATCATAAAAAGTCGGGTTAATCAGACCTGCACATGTGCCTCCCATATTTCCTGGTGTTGTTTCCCTCCTGTGCTGCTCCTTGACAAGCTCTGCAGTAGATGAAAAGTCCTGGGAGCCCTGGCAAAAGTATGTTGGGCTCTATGGGATGAGAATTATGTGTGTATGCTCAGAGGTTGCTTATGTCCCTCTCTTAATAGAGAAGAGGCATATGCAGCTGAGCTTGTGATGAGGCTGCAACTTCTTCTGGAGAAAGGGGGTGCAGGAAATCCTGGTAGCGTGGCTGTTGGGTGGATCAAGAGCTGATGCTCCCAGACTGTGTTGAAGCTCTGAGTGAGAGATCAGCGCCTCAAAACCTCTCATGCCAAAGGATGATGACTGCAGGTAAAAAGAGATCAGTAAAATCCCCTCGCTTCAGAAAAGGAGCAGGAATGGCTGTGCAGGGAAGGCTGGAGCTGGTGGCTCACACAGATCCCAGCAGGTGGGAGTGATGTAGAACAGTGACGAGACCCTGCCCAGTGGAACAGAGCTGGGTGTCCTGGCTGTCTTAATTGACTCATTACACACTCCCTCTGCCTGAAGAGCTTTTCCCACCACTGGCCTGAAATCTCTGTGGCTGCCACAGCCCTACCTCTTACCATTTACATCAGTGTTGCAGAAACCCCATATCTGGTCATTTTGGAATGGTTTGCAAGGAAACACTGTCACCTTGGAGATCCTGCAACCAGCAGAGAGAATAGTTTTCCCAAACTCTGCAGAAGCTGAGGCTGCACTTGCCTCGGCTCATCTGGCAATGCTCATGCCTTTGCATTCACAGGTGCTCACTTTGTACGGCCTGGACATGCACACGGGGTTAAACTTGATTAAGAGGCAATCCCTTGGATTGGAAGGGCTCAAGGTGTGGTTTTCCCTGAAGGTTAGTGTAGGGTACTTTCCCTAACAAATTTCCTACTGCTGCTGCACTGAGTGTCTCAGCTTGATCTCCATCCTGCCTGCTGTAGCTACTCTTTTGGGCCAGTCTTCTGTTTGCTGAGATGTGTGAAGTGCAGCAAGGAGATGTTTGCTGATGCTTCCAGGAAGCAGCAGGAGAGACCCTCTAGGTGGGTGGTGTTCTGTGAGCACAAAGAGAAACACTGTCATCATTACCAGGGCTCTGAGATGTCCCAGCAGGGTGAAATGGCTGCGTGTGGCCAGGCATCCCTCTGGGAGCAGTGCGGATGAGAAGTGAGGCCACACAGGTGACTGTGAGCCCAAAGGTTCCACACAAGCCTCAGCTGGGTTCCAGCTTTCTCCTCTGCCTCCTCTCCAAACACCCTGCATCAGCAGGGAAGCTTTGCTTAATAAGGAGGGGGGGAGAAAGGCAGATGCTTTATTTAAACAGCTGCCCGTCGTCCTCGGTGCACTGCAGGGTGAGCTCGTGCAGTGGGAAGAAGTCCTATGGGAATTAGGGAAGCTGAAACAGAGGTAGAGGAAAAGCAGGTAAACTGGCTCTATGGCATGTGTTGGGCTGTCAGGACAACCTGGCTGAGTGGGGAAGCAGAGGATTGGGTGAACTGATGTTGATTGTGCAGCTGATGGTGGTTAAGCAGCAAAGCCTGTGAAACCCTGTAACTTGGCAGTTATTAGGGCTTTCAGGTGGGGTGAGGAGGGGATTTGGGGGAAGGCTGTGTGTGCTGGGCTGCTGGCTGGAGTATGTCCTGGTCCTTGATGGCAAGCTGCAGAACAGTGAGTTAAACAAACCTCAGTTGTTGAACTTTCCCTCTTTGAGGGGAGCGGGGAAAGAGCAGCATTTCTGGTAGTACCTGTGGTGACATTGCCTTGGGATAGAGGTTTTCTGTGCAGAAGTGGATTGTGTGGTTATTGCACTCTATATGCAATTCTCTTTACATCCTGACTGGAGGTTTCCAGGCTTCAGAACAAGCTCCTTGTGTACAAAATCACACACCTCAGTGTTGATCCACTTTACCATCTCCTCAGGATCTTGCCACAGGGTGTGTGGAACCAGGACTCTTTGCTTTTTTACTTCCCTCTTCCTCCAGCTCTGCACAGCTCCCAAGTTTCCTCCTGCTCCTTTCCCTTAATGAGTTGTGCCTCATCCAGACAGATCTTGTGTCTGAAAGAGTCTAATTGCTGGGGTAAGGATCAAGTACCCATTAGGGTGTTTGCTACTGATTAATTATTGCTCGTCACTGCTAGGATGTGGCAGGACTCTACTGCAGTGTAACAGGCTTACTAGTGCTGAAGGCTGTGGTTACTCATTGGTTGTAGTGCTGCCCTTCTTCTGGGGATTTAGGGATTCCCAAGCCTGTCTGTGTTACTTTTTTTTTTTTTTTTTCTGTGCCTTGTGGGTGGTTTTTTGCCAAGTCTTGTTGTTTCTGGCTCATCTTAAACGGTTTTAGTTGGTTTAAAAATGGATGATGTCTCCCTTACCAGTCAAACCTTTCTGGCTAGGATACCTCAAATAATGATAATTAACCTGCCAGACTGCTCAACAACATTGCCAAGAGATTTCCTGTAACTAAATACAGGGCATATCTGCTGTCTACTTGGCTCATTTTTAATTTAGAAAAGGTGGGAAGCTGGTGCGGAGAAGAGGAGAAATCTGTGCCTCCAACGGGAGGACTGATGGTTGACAACCAAGCAGTGGTGATTTATGGCTGGGTAATTTTCCAGCTGCCGTAGTTTGTGTTAGCTCAAATGAGAATTGATGGCAGTTTGAGTTAATAGCTGATGCAGTGAGGACCTGGCACATGGCAGCTTTGATCTCCTCTGCCACAGGAGCAGCCACTTCTCAAACCACCCAGGCTGGGCTGCAGAAACCCAGAGGAGCAGGAGGGCTCTGGCCACGTGGAAGGATGGGTGACTGGGAGAAAAGGGCAAAAGTAAGAATGGATCCAGACAAGGCTCAAGCTCATGCAACACATCAGTGTGTGGTCCCCAAACTGGATATTGCACTCTCTATAAGGTGTTACTATTTTTTCACTGAATTACTTTTGTAGTTTTAGCACTGATAAATAGAGGGGTTTATTCTGATGTTGTTTGTTTTCAATAATTAAGAGGGATAATAAGACAGTTTCTGGGAAAGTGCATTGCTTATAGCATAAATAGTCTTTGTTTTGAGGTTTTCCCATGTCAAAGTTCTTCAGTGGCTCTCATTAGGAAATGCAACACATGCCAGCCTTTGACAAGTGGCAGCAAGAGAAGTGTGCCTAGCAGGAAGAGTCTAAAATATTTAAACATAAATTACGTAGTTCAAAAGTTTACTCTCTGAATGTCTCTTGCCATGGTACCTGACTAATTACCATGTTATCAAAGCAGTGTGCAAACCTGTAAGCTGTGGCATTTGGAGTGGCTTGACAGATAAGCCTTCCTGACAGGAATGGCTGTAACTTCACTATTATCAGTCTGGTTCACTTTTGAATTACCTTTTTTTTTATTTAAACTAATAGTCGGTTTTGTGTAAACCGCTCAGAGATTAGGAGTTGATTTCAAAGATCATCCTCCATAAAGTCTCTTGATCATATTTTATGGTTTCTCTGACTCATGGGTGTAATCTTGTATCCCTGGGATATTCATGACATGCTCATCTAATTCCCCATGGTAGCTAATCTCACTTCTGTACCTTAAAAAAAAAAACCCTAAAATACGTATCTTTAAAGCAGGACTGGTAAAAAGGCAACTTTTTACAGCCAATCTTCAGCTCCAATTGCTCCTGCTGGGGAAGTCATAATGATGAATTTGTGACATAATTTCTGCGGCAACATGCTGGGATTTCATAAATGGGGATGGTGATTATAGAGCAGGATCAGGTGAAGCTGGATTGTGATGGAAAAAGCCCCAATTCAAATGCAAATTGTTCAATAATGGCATAGGGGATACCAGAAATTACTGGCAATTTATTTTATTTGGGTTAAGCTCCTCATTCAGTCTTCTGCAGTTGTAAAGTCACTCTTTTAAGGATGTGAGCAGAAGAAATGGCTGGAAAACATATCTTTCTCCTCTCAGGAGAACAAAATTGTCCTAATTTAATAATAATTAATCAGTTAGTGTAATTAATAAGGATGTTCTCTATTTCTATAATTTCTCCCATTCAAGACCCTCCAAGTGCTTCACAAACCCTAATTGATTCCACCTTACTACTCCCTGTAGCAGGACCACATAATTTACCTCATTTTCTGGAGACAGGGAGGTGTGTGTGCCAGGCAAATTGATTTAACCAGGTTAAATGATTTGCCCAAGGCCAGACAAGGAGCTGAAGTCAGGACAAATCCGTGTTTCAGCGATGAGGTTCTACCCAGTTGGGATTTTTGGCTGTGGAAGAGTGGGTGCAGCTATTGCAAAGTCATGCGAGTTGTGGCCACGCAGTTGCAGCCTCTGAATAAATCCAGAGGATTTCTGGTGTGCAGCACATGGAGCTGGGAATAAGAACAGGACCCATGGGCACACACTGGTGGTGAAACCAGCTGAATTGGCTTTTCATTAGTTATTCTCTCTGAAATTGGAAGCAACTTTGTTTGTTTTCTGGATTTTCTTTTCCCTTTTTTTTTTCTTTCCCCTCCAAATCGCTTGGAATTTAAACTGTTTAGCTGAGGATTAAACTAATTGCTTCTGCAAAATGCTGTTCCCACACCATCTAGTGTACATCTGTTAACTGGGGAGGGATAACTGAACCAGTTGCCAGATGGTCTCTTGGATTTGGGTGGCTGGGAGCCAGGGAGCTGCCAGTTGGCGGTTTGTGGGGTTCTAGCAAAGAAGTCACGCTACGTGCACATTCCCCTCAGTTACTCTCCTCTGCCTTAATGAAGATACTGCCTAATGCAATAAAGCAGCCATTAGCCCCCTCCTTGCACTCCCCCCTCCCAAAAAGGGGTGAGTTTATAAGCCTGATTTGTCTGACTGAGGCAGGCTTTTCCAGGAGCTCGGGTTCTCTGCACGCTATGTGTGCAAAGGCACTTTCTCAAGTACACCAGATACTCAATCCTGTGCCCACCAGCTGCCTGTTTCCACAGCGTAGTGGGAAGATGCTGTTGCAACAAAACTGCTATTTGTGTGGATTTTTTACCGTTATAGGTGGAAACTCAAAGAATTGTTGCTTAGCCTTTGTTATTGAATACCTATAACACATATTGGCTCATGTGACACTGACCATGTTAAAAACTCCATCCTGAGGGCTGGATGCTGTGCTTTGTATTTTGAAAGCATGTAATAGTTACCTGTGCTTGGAGCAGAACACAGCCCTGCTCTGCTGGAAAAAACTGTTATGTCACAGTCTGATGAGACTGTTCACAGTAGGGTAACGCAGGTACTCTCGACCAAAGCTCAGAACATCTTTCTCAGGGCTGGGACAGAGCTTGGGGTCCTCAGAGATGACAGCTAGGTGGTGTGTTTTGCGTAGGATTGCTGCAGGAGGACAGCCATGGCGTTCAGAACCCCACCTGGGTAGGGGCCTTGCTCTATTTCTGGCCATTCTGAGTTAGGAAGGACTGGGAATCATATTGGATGGGTAGTGGAGTCACTCCCGTTGTGGAACAGCCACAGCCTGGGGTGCTTTGGAGTGGGAAGGGGTACCCCATGCTGCAGGTACAGTACAGAGGAGGCAGGGAGCAGCACCTGAGCCACTGGCCAGCTTGGACTGAATGCCACGTAGACTTCATTCCAGGGACGTTTTCCTTCACGACACATGTCGTTTTGTCTGATCTCCTGAAAAAGCCAAAGCTGCCTGCTGGGGTAGGAAAGGACAGAGTTGGGGGCAAATCCAGTTTTACAGCAAGATTTTCCTTTTGCCAGAGAGTGTATTTACTGAGAAGCATTAGGCTTATGTGACTTACACTGAACATTGCAGTGTAAAACACCCACCTTGAGATGAGATGGGGAATAGGGCTTTCTTCCCTGGGCAGGGACTGCGTGTGATGAGAGTGGCACATGGCTGTGTACGGAGATGTCTGTGCTGCTGCTCAAACCCACATCCTTCCATTACTTCTCTGGAGGAACAGGACATTCCTGTCAAGTACCATTTCCTGAGGGACTGGCACCCTGACCTGAGGCTCTCATGTCGGGAGCAGGCAGCTGCCTGTGCCAGAGACTCAGGATATGTGGCACACCAATGCCTTTTCCTTTGGGTTCACCTTTAGTGTGAAAATTCTTCTAGAAAACTACACCTGAACGCTTGGAGTTTGGGCAGGGACTGGGCAGGAGCAGAGGAGGGAGGAAAGGGGTCTCTGACGGACAAGTGTTTTCATCTGGGGTTGTTCTTGCTCCCTTTGAACTCCTCCTGCTGCCCCAGGTCTGGGAGTGCTGCAAAGCTGGCTTGTGGGTGCAACCACCACTGTTGTCTGTGTGTCACCACTGTCTGTTGAGTGCTGGAGCTCTTCTGAGATCACGTCAGGCTGTGTTAGACCTGCTTGCAGCTCCCCTGCTGAGCCCCACGTTACCCACTTGGCTTTGTGCCTGCTTGGCTTCTCACGTACTTGCGACACTGAGGGAGGACAAAATGTTCATGTGGCACTGGAGGAAGGAGATGAACGGAGATTTGGGCTCAGAGGGGAGTTATGTCTGCTGTCTACACGCAAGGATGCAGTTAAAACCTTGTCTGAAATTCCCAAAGAATTTAAAGTAGAAAACAGCATGTTTTTGTGGGAGTGGGGAAAGCAAAGCAAAATGTCCTTAACAGGCTCCATCAGGAATGCAGTGCTGCTCCTTGGATGCTCAAAGGGCAGGGCCCAGAGGCTGCCCTAGGAGCAGTATTAGATACATCACCACGTGTAAATACAGGGATGTGCAAGATCCATCAGACCAGTCACTCTGCCCATCCCTGGGAAGGGAGCTGGTGCGTCCCTGCCCTTGGAAGCCACTTCTGAGAAATAGAAGATGAAATGTGTTGCAAACCTTTCTGGCTGTTTTTAAGGATGAATCAAAGAGATAAGGGTAAACCGAGAAGCTGAGAAGGTGCACATATGGAAAAAGCTCCTTTATTGAAATTACAGGCACACAAATCCAGAAAAGCCTCATGGGTTAGGTCTAGGTACTGATTTTGGTAAGCTTCTTAATTGGCATGATCCCTCCTTGCCTGGGCTGTGGGGAAACTGACCTTCAGAAACCCGGGTCGGAGATGAGTGTGGCAATCCCTAAGGCTGTGTGGTGGCATGTGAGAGGCCTTGCAGAAGAGTGAAGGAAGTGGTCAGGGGCAGACAACAAACCCCGGCTCCTCAGGGTGATAGTTTTTCACTCGCACTGAGCCATAATGCTTCGAGAGAGTCCTTTGAAAATGACTGACACTGAAATGTTGGCTTTGGTTTCTGTACCCATCCATTTTAGGAGGGTAGCTGTTTAACCTGTTCCAGAAGCTCAGGTTTATTGCAGCCCTTGACCAGGGAGGATCCTTGGAGGCTGAAAAAGCCACGGGCAGCTTGGAAATGCCAGCCTGGCTTTAGGATGGCGTGTGGCTTTGCAGGGAGCCATCCTGTAGCTCAGAGCTGCGTCACTTCTTCGCACGTCTAAGTCGTTAACATGCAAGGAAATTCAGGGAATCGTCATTCAAAACTCCGTATCTCTCACATCATGGCCTTGATTTCTCCAAGCTCATTTGTAATGTGATGGGGGGGTTGGATGAGAAATGAAGCAGAATCGGAGTCAGCCTGAGGGAAGCTCCCATTTACGTGCATTTCTCTCTTTTCATAAAGAGGTCTCCAGCTTGTGCATGTGCAGCAGAAAGAGGTCTGGGCAAAGAACTCGCCCTCAAAGCAATTCCAGTTCTGCCTTGGGGATGTGCCTTGCATTTCGCATAAACTGAACTGGGTCCAATATGCTCTGCATGTTAGATTATGGCTTTGTGAGCACGTTCATATGCGAGACTAGTATTAGTAGGCACTCACACTTCAATTTATGCTAAAAGCCAACAGATGGGGAAAGTAGATGCCAGGAAACCAGGCCCTGATCAGGTGGCTTGAGCTGTGCTCATACTGTATTTAGACAATAGGCTGTATTGCATACTTGGAGTCTGATCTTGTGAAAATGAAACCCTGCTGGTGCTAACCCACAGAGGCTTTGCACACTGGGAAAATGTCCAAATTCCTCTGGAAAACGGTGAACCTCCAGCTGGGGGAATTAATGAAAATTCACTTTTGCCAAAAAGCAGAATTTCATCTTTTTGCATGACAAAGATTGGCCCTCACTGATGGAGAATCCCACTCTCCTGCCCACCACATCTCACACATATGCAGGAGGAAATATGTGGCAGTTAAAAACCCAAAACTGCTGCATGGAGCATGAGCAATTCATTCCCTGCGTCAGTAAGGGCTAAGCTGAGATCTCAGGGCTTTGGGCTGCAGCACGAGTGGGTAGGTTACATCTAGGAATGGATGAAAAGACTTGCCAGGGATGGGGGTGCCCAGGGCATCGGGGGCACTGTGGGGTTTGAGAGCGGCATGGTGAGTTTTTTATGACCTTGCAGGTTTATACAGTTTATCTTGAAGTGGGGGAATGGATGAGAGCATCTCTTCCAGCTCCATTTCCCATGATTTCTGGCACCTGCTCCTCGAGCTCCACATTGGGCAACTTGGGCTCAGGTGTTGGATAAACTGGCCTTGTCCCGGAGTTTCCTCACTTTATGGAAAGCTTCAGAATGATTTGGCTCTTATCAGTTGAATCTGGCTTTGCTGGGATGCTTCCCTAACTCTCTCCATCCAAAGTGAGACTATGCTTTCCCTCTTCGTACCAGTTCTGTAAGTGAGCTCCCTAAAATCCCCTGCTCTGTCCTATCCCATTGCCCACATGGGCTTCAAGGAGACCAGATTTACAAAGACCACGTGCATGAGGGTAACAGCTCCTCAATCCTCTGTGGTTCACGACTTTCAGAGAATTTTGACCTAAATAACTTTCTCAGGCCACTTTTCTCGAGTTTTTTTCTCTAACTTCCAGCACCCATTTTCTGAGGAGGATTTGCAGTTCTCCACTAGCTCAGCTCCTCTCCATCCCTGGCACAGGCTGTGGGATCTCTGCTGGTAACACAGGCAAAACTAACCAAGCACCTCAGGGGAACACTAATCCAGGCACTGTTTTAGTTTTTAAAGTGCCATAAAGAGCGTTTCAAGGATTTTGCTTTTCTAGCAGAGCTCTCTGCCTGTTTTTGAACAGAAACAGGATCTAAGTGCTCTTGTAAAGCTCTGATTTTCTTCAATAGCTCAGGGGGTAAGTTCCTTGACAGTATCTCTTAGCCAAACTGCCTGATAATCACAATTGGACAAAATGAGGACACTTTATCTTCAAATACAGTAATTATATGCAGAAGAAAAGTAACTCAGCGTGTTGCTGGGCTGTATCTTGCTGCCCTGCGTAAGGAGGACAGGCAGCAGAATGACCTGGAGGATGGAATGCTGCTGTACTGGGGAGAAGGGCTGGTTTGAAATCCAGTCTTTGACCTTGCCCCAATGGATTTGAGCTTATCATAGGGAAAAAGGAGGGAGTTCAGGATCTTTACTCATTTCTAATGTGAAAAGGAACAGCATCATCTGGGATCACTGCTCACGTATCATTTGAATGACCTTCAGTGGGTTGCATTTAGAGAAATCTGCTTAACGCCAAAAGAAAAACAGTATCTGGCCCTAAACTTTTAGCCACCTTGAAAAATATTGCTGAGCTCTTTGAAAAATAACCTGAAGAAGGATTTCTTTCCTTTAGGGAAAGGCAGTGCTGTTGTAGCTGAGAGTTACATGAATGTCTTGTCCTAGTGGAGGTGTGTAGACATCACCCACTCCTTGCATGGCTCCAGCAGGTTGAGTTTGCCCAGCTACATGTTTTTTGGTCCCTGTAATGTAAGTTTATCTGCTTATCTTAACCCCTAAAGATTGGGGACTTCTGCCAACTGATAGAAAGGAGTTTTTGGAGCCTGGTGCTGTGGGCACACAGAGAAATGGAGGGTCAGGGTGGCCAGGTGGGAAGTCCTCATGTAGTCCCCCTCTGCATGGAAAAGCTTCCCTGCTGCTGGCTGAGTGGCCTGGGTGGATGGACATCAACTTGCCCCAGGGCTCCTTTGTAGGTCCCTGGTCACTGACAGCTTTGCTGGGGTCATGTCCAAGTCCAGCTGCAGCCCTGGCTCTGGCTGCCTGCTCCTCAGGGCCTGGCACCACATTTCCAGCTGAAGCAGTGCCCTTGGGAACTGCCTTGCGGGATTTAACAAATATGGGCTCTAAGGAGAAATGAGAACATCTTTAACCACCCTGGAGAGATTTTCGTGCTTATGACTTGAATGTTTTGTTGATGAAGAGTGAATTGCTGCAGTCCCCTTGCAGCCCTTGGGAACCACTTGTGAAATGAATAGCAATTGTTCTCTGCTCAGTTAGTCATATATAAGTAAGTGGTGGCTGTCCCCCAGAATGGTGCATAATTGATGCATTTCACCGATGGCTACACCAGAAGGATCTCACTTTTCTTGCATGGTGATGGATGGGGAAAAGGCACAAAGCCGGTGGAGTTGTCCTTGGCCTCTGGAGAGGGAGCGTGCAGTGGCTGTATGGGATGTTATTGAGCCCAGTGCAGTGCTCTTCAAACATGTTGAGCTTATTAGAAGTGCATGTTGACTCTGGGACTTCAGACTGACTGCATGGCAAAACAGTTAGGCCAACGAATATGTGATAATGTTTTTTATAAATGTGATAATTAGATAAAAGAAGGGGGAGGTTGGAGTTTAGACTCGAAGACACTAATTAAATTCACATTGACAAATCAACATATTGGTCTCATATGGATTAAAGCGACTCTGAAATGCTTCTTTTGTTTAGATTACACTAATTAAATTCACACATTTTGCCAATCCATTACAGTTACCTTGAAACACAGAAGGCTGAAGCTAAAGCTTCGAAATGCACGTCGATGTACGTGCCGAAGTCAGAGCATTTTTGCAGAGCAAATAGCGGAGGATTTTAAGAAATTTTAGGGCTAACATTTATGCAATTTTTATACCCTCACAACCGAATGCTGTCAGAATGATGCATGCTCTTACTTAAACGTTGAGTGCTTAACTGCAGTTTTAAATTATGCTCAGTGATGAGGTAATAAAGTATTTCAGTAAATATGTCTCGGAGGAGAACTTGGGAAGGAAAAAAACCGCGTCTATTCCCAGTAGCCAGTCTGTTCAGGTCAGTATTTAAAAACCATAGGTCACACGTCAGAGAATTATGAGCTGCTGTTGGCAATATTTTTGGAAGTTAGGACTTCATAAATATATCAACTACTTGACACAAGGCTGCCCCACAGCAGCCACCACTGAGTCAAAGCCAGGGGATGGGAGTTCTGAAAATTAAACTAATATTTATGTTCAGCAGTGACTTTCTGTTGGGTTAAGTATTAAAAATCTGATATGCTAATTGCCCAGAAATGGTAGAGTGTGTGAAAATGGGAGCACCTTGTGCTGGGCTGCTGGAGGCCCTGTTCCTGCAGGGCAAGTAGGTGCCTTGGGAAGATGGTTTTTAGGGTTGCAGGCTGCTATTCCAGCCTCCCCTGGCTGCAGAGGACCCCAACGGCATCGTAGCGTTGTGTTTTGCGCTGTAGGGTCTGGGCAAAGCCTGTCTTTGATCTTTAAAGGGCCAGAAATCCCAGTGTAAGCGTTACTGCCTCATCTCCAAAGCCTTAGGTGTGAGGTCCCACAATAATCCTGAGTCATCACCATCTCATCATTAGTGAATATTCTATTTTCTGTCAGTAAACACAATTTAACCACTTAACAGTTAAGCTTCTTAAGATTCATAGATGATGAGGGAGCAATTAGGACAGGATTTTAATGAATACACACAAACTGGGGGGTTCCCGCTGGGGGAAAGGAGAGGTTCGAGCTCCTCTAGGAAAGTGTTCAGACACATAGCAGTAAAATGCACTTTAACGGGAACTCCTTGCTTTGGGGGTAATTAGACTAATCTTTGCCACGTTGTCTGTTCAAAACCTGGCTGTCAAATGGGCAGCTGGAGCAGAAACCCTCTGAACTGGGGCGTTTTCTGCCGCAACTGGTGGTGTGCCATTGCAATAATTTACTTTACTTTATTAGAGGAAACTTGTTATCTGTGCTCCTCCCAGGAGGTTTGATAGTTACAGAGTTTGATAGCAAGTGCAGGGAAAGTTTTGGGGCTTTATTTCAAAGTCTGCACTTTAAATGTGTTTCCAGGTGCAGGTGGAAGGTGAGTTTGTGTGGGACAGTGGGAAAGCCAAAGGGAAGGGCTCTATGAGGGGTGACAGCACTTCTCACCCGCAGTTTTTCATCTCTACTGTGATGGATTTTTTTTTTTTAGATCAAAGCCCTGAGATACTGATGGATGGCGACTGCTATATAAATGCAAATTTCATTCACTTCTGTCTGCTGGGGCGCAGGTGAATCGCAGCTCCCAGACGCAGGAGCAGTGTGTGAGTGTTGGAATGAATGAATATCGTGGGGGATAAAATCGGCACCTTTAGGGCTCTGCCATCCCTGATCTTGTTTAAATAGTTGCGGGCACAGCTAGGCAAGGGCATGTGCCTGTGTATGGCACTGTGCCCCTGGAGCCCTCCCAGCCCTGGTGAGGGTCATAGCCACAGGGAAAGGGGATGGCACAGTGACTACAAGTCCTTGTCACCTTCGGAAGTCTTCACAGATACTAATTAATCGATCCTGCCTAATTTGTTCTGTTTGTCAGTGATTTGCCCTTGATCACCACTAGCCAAGTTTAGGAGCGGTTGGCTGCTGCCAGGCGTGTAAAGTGAGGACCAGCAGCAGCCAAGGCTGGTTGCTGGGAATTGTCTTGGGAGAAAAATACTGGTCTGTTGCAGTGCAGAGTTTGTCAGCACTGTTTGCCCAACGTGGGATTTCAGGGTTGCTCCTGCCCTGCAGCTGGGATGATTGCGTTGGCGCTGGTGCAGAGGCTCTGGATCACGGGGTGCCCGGCACCAAGGAGCGGACAGACCCTGCAGAGGATTCTCGCTTCTCTGGGGTGGGAGAAAGTTTCTGTTCGAACACTGAAGGATCCTTATAGCCTCTGGCTTTGTCTCTGTGCACCGCGGGAGCTGCCGCCGGAGCTGCAGTTCTTGCGTAGCTCAGCTGGTGACAGTGTCGACTGAGCAAAAACCCACGGCGACTCTCAAAGGTAGCGAAATGCTGAGTGCCTCTGTGCCAGCCCTGCTGGGATGGGCATCCAGCTGCGTCCCCGGGGCATGTGTGTCTGTGGGCAGAAGGATGGCAAGGGGCGCGCCTGGGCTGTGAGCTTATGAGAGCAGGTTGAATTTGGGATGGGAGGAAGCAGATGAGGAGGAGGTTCGACTAAGTTTTCGCTAGTTATCCAGATGCTAGATGTGCTCCAGTTAGCCAAAACTCAGGCTGATACTGCTGTGGCTAGTTTAAAAATGGCCATTGTCCTGGAGCCTGCTCAGGTCCTTGGGCCATGTCCAGTGAGGTCCCTTGGCACCTAGGTTGGCTCAAACCTCTGATTGAGGGCATTTTTGTGAGGCTGCACTAACCAAACACGCCGAGGCTGTCATGTGGAAATCGGAGGTGGCAGCTGGCCAAGGCAGGTCTGGAACCATCCAAACTCTGGATGCCACAAATGCATTTTTGGTTTTTTTTTTTTTGTTGCATCACAGTGGATACAGAGCCCTGAACAGAACAAAGTACTTGGGTGAGTCTGCAGCTTTCCCAGGGCTTGCCGTGCCTGTGTATCTTGGGAGTGTAACTGCATCTTGTAGGGGATCTGTCCACTGCCATGTCCCCAGCCTTTGGCCAGTTTATGGGAGACAGCCCACCATTGGCCTTGTACTCCAGTGGTGACCAGCGTCCCTGGCAGGAGAAATGCTCAGCTGTGTATAAGGTGCATTGGAAAATCACACAATAAGTGAAGTCAAGTGGAAACTTGGATGGGAAGGGATTAGTTGATGAAATAAATAATTGCACGCTGCCAATCTTCCTTCATGTGAGGGTAATGAGTGTGTAATTCAGGTAATGAGTAGAAGCCAGGGGCCCACCCTGCCCACAGCTGGGTTGTGAGAGCAGAGCACTCCCTGGGATGTGGTCTGACCCTGCTGTAATTCAAATTGCTGATATCACACGGTGCTTCCAGCCCTCTGGAAGATCATCTACTCTTAATTGTACCCTATCCCATCCTATGGCAAGTGCCTGGTCCCGCTGATTACCTTTCACTTTAAAAGTAAAGAGCACCCACTGTCAAACATGAGATGATGGGCTTCATTGCACCTCCAACTTCTGCTGCTCTTGGTGAACAGCTCAGACATTGTGGGCACCCGTGGCTGGCAGCTGTGGTGTCCCCAGACTACATGGGTGCCAGGAATGCCAGTTACCACACAGGTCCTTGCTGATGGATGTTGATGCACAACTCATTTTTCCTGAGGTTTTTAGCTGCAATATGTCTCTAAAGATAAGTTTCCCCACAATAAAGGAGCCTGGTAGGTATCTCAGATGCCTTTGGGGCAGCATAGCAACTCTCTCTTTTGGCTATTTACAGTCTTCCAAACCCAAAACTGTCCTTTCTTTTTAAGAACAAGCTATGCTCGGGAAGAAAAAAAAAAAGAGACCAACGGAATAATTTGCTTAAGACTCAGATTCACAGCAGCAAGTAAGATATAATTGCACCCTTTGATCTTCAAAGATCTCATCCAGTGTCTGCTGAAGTCAGTGAAAGCCACTCTGTTTGACTTCAATGAACATTTATAATATAAAACTCAGAAATATCCTTCCATGTTATCTATATATGTCTGATGCCTCTCTGGTGAAAACAAACTTCAGTGTGTAAGTTTGGGTGTTTTAACATAATTTTATATGGCATGAAAGTGTTTCATATTTGAACATGAAAGGAGTAAAATTTGTTTGCCCTGAAAAACACAACTGCTATTAAAGAAACGTGTGGCATCAAGCCCAGATCACCTAATAGGAGTTTATACCACACTTGTAGCTGCATCAGCATTGCTGAAACAAGTGCTCAGTTGCTAATGAGCTGCCAGCCAAGCAGCAATGCCGCCATCTGAAAACCTTTCTGGTCCTTGGCATCTGCCTGTGAGAGAAATGTGTGATATATAAACCCAGAAAAATATCTTCATTATGTTGGATTAATTCTGCACATAGTCCGGTGTTTCAGCCTACTGTAAAAGTGGAACTATCTCTATGTAAATGCACTAAATAATTATCTGAGCTTTGCCTCGATGTGGGGGTTTGACGTTTTCCATCGTCGTCTCTATCCCTACATCCATCCTCAACAGCAAGAGTTAGACTTGTCTGGAGGGGAAGGTTTAGTAGCACACAGAATTTGTAATAGAAATCAAATATTAGTACAAGCAAGATGATATCTTGCCCAAATGAGACTTGATTACATTATTAATCTTGATAGTTATACATGATTTTGCATGCATGTGATTTGAATACTGGATTGAAAAGCCAGGAGATGAGCCACTGTGTTGATTTGCTTCCTTGGGAGATCCAGGCAAAAAGGTGCATTTGTCACTGAGCAAAATTTTCGTGGGCTCTGGGGTAGGTTTGGAGGATTTAATCCTCATTGGATGCTGATAGAGGCCTTTCCCCTGCAGAAATCCTGGACCAGAGCTACCCATCATACAGCCACATGCAGCAAAGCAATTCAGCCAGTGCTCGAGCATCCCATCTAGAGAGGGGGAACTGAGCTCTCTGGTGCAGTGAAGCACATGCTCGTGGTTCTGATGACTCGGGACAGTTTTAATGACACATTAATGATTACCAGCACTGTGGTCTTAGTACATATTCTTCAAACATGTCATCACCTGATGGGATATTCCCTTTTGCGCACAGCCGTCACTGTAGTGCCTTATATCTTCTTCCTTCCAGTCTAGTTTCTGCCTCGCCCTCTTTTCTCTGCCATTATTGCTCATACATCTTTGCACACCCTTTTCCATCTCATGGTGTTTTCAGCCAGGGAAGAACAAGGCTGTGGTTTCACTCCTGGGATGATGTATCCTGTGGTGTGACTGTTGTGGGAAACATTTCAAAGACCATTCAAGTATTTCATATTTGAAGTGTTTGATATCTGATTTTTTAATAGACTTTTTATTCCCTAATTGTTGTATGAATTGGTTGTAATAAGGAGGGGCAGTGTGACATCTCGGTGTTAGGTCCTTATATTTACTTTATTTTGAGGTCGCTCTAGTCCTCTCAGCTGCTCTTTGAAGGCTGCTCATAGGATGTGCAGTTCAGCAAAGCAGAATGTTGCAAGAAAAAATGACTTCTGTAAAAATCTCTGAAATTACAGCAGGATAGTTGTCATTCCTCTGTGTGCCCTAGAGTCTGTTAGGAATCTGGTGTGATAGAGAAAAAGCCCCTAGAGAATCTTTGGAAAAGTAAAGATATGCCTGTGCTTGGTGCATAGGAGTGATGTACGGTAGAGAATAATGTGCATTTGGAATAGGAGTTGCTGGTATTTCTAGGGAGATTCAGGTTTTGGACCATGTATAGGGAACAGCACATCGTGATCGTAATGAATATCTTTGAATTTTGCATTTTAGGCCCCTGTTAACTGTTGGGTGTGGAAATGGTACAAACACAGAATCACAGAATCACACAACCATGTCCTGTATGGGATGTGATGCAGTAACTCTTCCAAGAGCTGGGCCTGAGGCTTTCCACAGGATCATAATTAATATGGCAATGACCAGTAATTATTTTAGTTCTGATTTACATCCCTGAGAGTTGTTCCACTCTTTCCCTACTCCATAAAACCCAGGCCCACCTTAGTGCAGCCCACAGGGTTGCTGGGCCTCTGACATCTCCTTCTTTGGTGACAGACATGTGCTTTCCCCAGCAGAAACATGCAGAGAAGAGAGGGGATATAAAAAGTTCAGGAGATAAACTGATGAGAATCCACAGGTGCAGGTGATGCTGCAGGTGACACAGCAGTGCACTGTGCACAGCTGAGTGGGTTGGGTTTGGTGCTTATGGATGGTTTTATGATTGGTGTTTCATTCAGAGCAATTATTCTGTGTGAGGAATTGTTATCAAGGTCTGATACAGCCATGGTGAGAGATGGACACTGTGATGGAGGCTGTGCCTGTTTGGTATTTCTGGTGTTGCATGTCACTTATCAGTTCGTGGCACAGAAACCAAATCAAGAATCGTAACTGGAGAGTGTAAAGGTGATCAAGTTCCCAGGACTGTTTTGGAGCTCCTGCCAGTAAAGATTACCAGATACCGCTGGAATCCACTGGACATAGCTCAACTTTAACGGTGCAACAGTGACAACCAGTGGCCAGCTGGTCTAATCCGGGATGAGTGCCATCCCTCCAAACCAGAGCTGGATACCCTGGGGCTCTGGCTCCCGGAAGGGGCTGGAGTCACCGTGGCATAGCTCTGCCTAAGCAGTGGGAGATACCCTACCAGAGAGGCTCCTGAAAGGGGTGGGTTTCGGTGTTTGCTTCTTCAGGGTCATGACACCATTTTGCTAGCGGGTGAAATGTTAGTGTAGTAGTTTGTGGCTGAACTTTTAGTACTGGATACTCAACTGCTGGAGCACAATTTTGGGACAATATTTGGTGTAAAGGATTGGATAGGCCAGAGCATGGGTGGGAGAAGTGTCTGATGGTGCCATTTTACATTTGGAGTTGTGCTCTGTCTCCAACACATTTATTTTCGTATTGCATTTTTGTGTGCTGCAAATGGACATGATCTCAGATGCAGCACAAACAGTACATGGTTGAATGTCTCTTGTAAGCTTTTGTTTCTCCCTCTCCTCGGTGTCAAAAAAATCATTTAGATCCCAAAGTTGCTCCTGGTGTGCAGATGACCCCCACACTGGCCAAAGAGTTTTACTGTGGGAAATCCCGCAGTAGAAATCCCACAACCTGCATCCTCCTGGGCACTGCTGCATCCCACTCACAGCATCCCAAGGACTCAGTGCTGTGACTAGCACACTGTCTTAGGGCAGTCTTTCCCCTTCCAAGAGAAGCTTGAGGCTGTGTGAGAGCTGCCAGGGCTTGAGGTCCTCCTGCTCTACGTCTGCCATCTGTTTTGGGCAGGCCTTGGTCCCTTTCCCAGGGAGGTGGCAGTGGCAGCATCCCTTCCCAGGACCACCACAGGGCAGGCACACGGGGGAGGGCAGCCTTTGCTTTTCCCCTGCACGTTTGGCAGTTCAAAGGCTGCTGTTCCTCATCGCCGCTCTCAAACCGGTGGATGACACGGATGTGAATGTCTGGTTATAGCGCAGAGGGAACTGCAGTTTCATAGGCGCAGGATTGAGCAGCTCCAGGACTGCCAGTAAGGTGCCAGTTGCAAGATCTGGATCGATTTTTGAGAATTTAGGACCGAGGTAAGCCCCCTGTGAGCTGGCACATGCAGCCCAAGGGTATTGACCCCTCTTGCACAGTGGCTGGTGCTGGACCAAGCCACCCTGTGGGCATCTGTGGTGCCTCTGAGACACCAGGGACCACTTCGGGCCTTGGTGAGCAAATTTTGCTGAAAACAAAAAAAGTCTGGGGAAAACTCTCAGGTCTTTCTTGTCCCAATGCAAATGTGTTATGTGTCTCAGTTTGGGGTTTCTTGGGTGAGTTGCAGCTACCAGCAATGTGGTGACAATATCCAAATGCTTCGTGGGTCAGCTTAACCAAGACTAACTCATTTGATTGAAGTTTGCAGTTCGTAAGGTCTTAAATTCTTTCCTCATTAGCTGCTTTGACCTCTGGGACCGTTTGAAACAATTCTGTTATGCATATTTTGGATTTTTAAAGTTTGATAATTGATTTAAAAATCCAAGAGTCTGGGGTATAAGAGCACCCAAGGATGATGCTGAGATGCTCCCTGGCAAGGAGAGTCAAGGCAGAGCCTGGCTGACATTGGGATCCCCCCGTGGGTCCAGAGAGCCGGGATGGAGCCGATGACCCTGCGGCGATCACGGTCCTCCCCTCTGGGGTGCCCTGGGCAGGACCTGCTGTCCTCCTATTCCTTGTTTCCCTGACCAGATTGGGCTAAAAGTAAAAAGTAAAACAGGAGGTGAAACTCTTTATTTCTGTTTGTTAATCTTTCTTCTTCTATCTTTCTTTCTCTTTTCTTCCTCCCCCCTTTCTTTCTTTCTTTTTTTTTTTTTTTTTTTTTTATTAGCAGGGCTCCTTTTTTCTCTCTCTTTTGCCTCAATAGAAAGAAAAAAAGTTTTGTCAGCACTCCTGTTTCTTTTGTTGTTTTCTTTTTCTCAGAAGTCTTTTCTGCTTTTATCCTAATCCCAGGCATGCATGAGGGAACAGTTGTGCTCTGTTGTTTGTCTGTTCTGGTAGTTTTGAACCAGTAGGGCTCCCGCTTTGTTCTCTTTATTTTCTGAACACAGAAAGGTAAAAGAGTAGGAATAGCGATTGAAACTCTTAAGAAGAGAAACCTTCGATATTTATTTAGATTTAATTCATTTTTTGCCATGTTGGTAATAATTAAGGGATGATGACAAATAAAAAAAAAAAGGAAAAAGAGAAAAAGGAAAGAAACCTCTTTTCACTCCTCTGAGATCAGAGTTTTGCTACCCCCAGAGCATTTTTAACTTGTACCCCTTGAGACGCTGTGTTTTTAACTGTGTTGTCCAATTTATTCACTCTCTGGAACCAGACAACAATTTAACATATGCCGGGGTTGTTTTTTATTTCCCTGCACACAGGATTGCTCCTTTGTAGATCTGGCTTTACGATTTGAAAAGGTTGGTTTACCTGATGTGATGTCAGACTGAATTTCAAGTCAGGTCTGGGCTTTAAGCCTTATATTTTTGGCTTTAAATTGACTCTGGTGCTTCTCAGGTTTTTTTTGGCGTATGTTGTAGAACTGCCACTAAAGCTTTTATATGACTTTCTAGGTATTTCTCTAATAGTTGGACATACTGGCTGATAAATTGCCTGAAATGTTTTAACAAATTAAACTAAAACTAAGCACAGATCCATCTGTTTCTGTTTCATCCCTGCAAAACAAACCTTTTATGATTTTGGTATCCAACATGTGCTTGTTCTCTGTTACCATGGAGATGCCGTAGGCCCGAATTTTTTTTTTTCACAGGCTCTTACGATGAAGTTTTTTTTGAAAACTGTTTTGATTAATTTTTCCTCCACTTCAACTTCTCTCTCACTTAAACTGTTTTCCCCTTTTGTTTCCCACTTGATTTATGGCAGGTCGCTGTCATTTAAATAGATGCTCGTTTTGAAATTCCTTCTTTCTGTTCGAATGGAAAGAAAAAAAAAAGAGAGAAAAAAAAAATAACCCATGCAAGTCATGCTCAAAGACTTGGTTATTGTTGCTTGTTGGATTTCTGCTCTCTGTGGTTGTCGGGCCTAATTCAAAGTAATTCAGGCTACTCAGTGGGGGCAGTGCATAGCTCCACAGGAAATTATGATAGCAAAAGTCTTCCTGTAGAGCTCTACACTTGGCACTACAAAGTGCCTCGGGCTGCAGTTACCTGAATAGGGTTGAATTAGACCAGACAACCGCATCATCCCACTTCTTAATCTATTAGAGCGATATACAAGTGGCAATTGTTGATTGCAAAAATGGGATTAAGAGGCTCTTCAAGTGAATTGATTTTCTTGTGAGAACAAAAAGAGGAAAGAGAAGGCTCGTTTGAATCACACAGCCAGAAAGTTTCGTGAATGGGTTCCACTCCAAATGTTAGAATTAAAGCAAGCAGTATTTCCCCATGGAGTACGCAGGTGAGAGGAATAAACTGCTGAAAAACAGAAAATTATGTCTAAAACCTGAAGTTTGCAGCCCTCTCACCAAATCGCGGCTCTCCCCCCTCCACCCCTCCCTCCTTGCTCCCGGCAGCAGCAACAAATCCCTATTTCAGCCGAAGACTTTGTTGCTCTTCGTCACTTCTGCTCATTACTCTTTAGTCTTTATTTTTACCGACACGTTTCATTTATTTGTTTTGCTTTAGCTCATGGAAGAGAAGGGGAAAACAGTTGCTTTGACTCCTCCTGGTTTTCCATGAAACTTTCCACTTGTTCCTTCCCCCCACCGAGATCAAAGCAGTGCGCCTCCCAAGGGACCTCCAAAATGTGCTGCCTGCACCTTTCGGAGTTACTCCTCAGTGGTTTTGCCCTGTGCCACCAGTGCTTGCTTTTCCCCTCAGGGCTACTGTTTTCCCTGAAACCACAGGTTTTACGTGTACAAGTGTCCATGAATCTCCCATTAACCTCAGTGTATCTTGTGCTGGAAAGAGCAGAGCCTGGTGTCTGGCCTCACTGGGATGGGCCTTGCTGTTTATTTGTGGACGACTCTCAGTGATGCTGGAAATCCTTTTGGCTCAGCTGAAAGACAAGCTGATGAGTGTGCATGTGGTGGGTGCTGGGCTGCAGGGAAGGTGGTGGTGAAGGCACATCCTGCACTGGGTGTACTGGAGAACAGCACTCGGACAGGGCTCGCTGTCAGCAGTGTGGAGAATAGGAATGACACTCAGTGAGAAAAGCTGCTGGAGCAGATGGAGGGAGCCTGGTGCTGTCATTGGCATTGGGAGGGGATAGCGAGGGAGGTCCCCACTCACACACAGGGATGAAAAACATCTCTTACCACCATAAAAGCATAAGAGCTCACCCTGGGAGCTGGTGCCAGGGCAGGAGTGCAGGGGATAAGCCACTTTCAAGTGGCTTCAAAGACTCTGGAGAGGGGAAGAAGCAGCTGGACTAGACCTTGCTCTAGAGGGGACATGTCCAGACCTGTCATGTCATCACCAGCACAGCTGTTCAGGCTTGTTGTGGGATTTGTTTGCCCTTTCTTTAAATTTCTTGTTGTAGGCTTGTTTCCTCACCTGGGCCCTGCCCGGTAAGTGGTTTGATGAGAAATGTCTTGGAGCAGAAAGGGCTGATTTTGTTGTGAACTGGGGAAGAGGGCACAGCCACCAGAGAGGTTCTCACCCTGATGCTTTGGGGAGTGTCAGAAGCAAATTTGGAGTGACAGCACCATCTCAATGCTTTACTCTTATTTCAGAAGATAGTTATACTTCAGAAGCTTTTCCTTTTGGGTAAGTTGTTGTAGGAGAGAGCTGGGTTTCTGTGGCACCAAAGACCCCTCTTATACCCAAAGCACATTCACCAAGTGCTGCAAATCCAAATGAAACAAGACCAAATGTGTCTCCCATAGGAGTTTGAATTCATATGTCCCTGAAACCTTTACCATGAGCAGCTGCTTTAAATCTCTTCCCAGCATGTTCCAGCCCTTCCTGCCTCTCACCCAGCTCTAAGAGTTTTACAGGGTGTCCTTTCCAAAGTGAACTGAACCCACTCACACCGGCTTCCCCTTTTCATCTCTTTGGCCCTGTGGAAGGATTTTTCCCAAAATCCCAGTCAGAGGATTGCAGGAGCACATACCATGTGTCAGCATCTGTGGGCAGCAAACAGGCATGAATTTCTTCTTTGCCAAAAACGTTTCTTTCTCTAACTGCAACACAGTAATTGCTCCGTGTTTAATTACCCAGGATTGCATCAGGTCCGCGTGGCGTATTTGCCTGTGCGCTATCAATTATGTCATAATAAATGAATTTCCTTTTCAGGATTCCCTGCAGCCGATGGCTGGGCTTCTGTTCCTCCTTGACTGTTCTGACTTTGAACAGGTTTATTCAGCTGTTGTCTGCTAAGCCCTACAGAAAAGAACAATAGCTTCTGATCTGCCTTTTATGGGTTATTGGGAACTGGTGGTCCGCACTACAGCTTTGGTCAGTGATTAACCAGAGTGAAAACAAACTACACAAGGCTAAGTTGATGTTGGAGGAGGAATGAACCCACTTCATTAAGGCTTTAAGAGGAAACCTTTTCTTCTTCAATGCTTGTTCACAACTTTTCAGGTCTCTATTTAATCACGTAATTCTCTCTAAGTAGGAAGAGAAGCTTGCCTCACAGCAAGAGGTCTTTTGCCACATGACAACTTAGAAAGATAAATTATATATAAATATCTTCATGGGTTTGTAGAGAGGAAACCAAATTCAGTTTTACTGTGTGCAGCTAATTTACCCGCTTCTTAGGTGCTTGTGGGCTTCCCAATGTCCTGTTTAGGAGGGGAAATCTTTCCTGCAGTTGTCTTAACTTCTGGCGTGTGTGTAGGGTGAGCAGATCATATCTGATCAGCACCAGGCACAGGCGGCTGACAGGGGCCAAGGGCAAATGGACAGCAATAATAGCAACCCTCCTTTACAGCACTACTGAGCCAAAATGGAAGCACTCACCAGGCTGGGAGGTTTTTCCATCTCCTGGAGAAATTACATCCTCCTGCATGCTGGGTTATCCTTGTAGCTGGCATCCAAAGGAGCTAAAATGCAAGGTAGGAGATTTGAGGTGGATGAATTTGGTGCTGATGAACATGACGACTGACTCCAGCTTGTGTTGTCCTGCCCTTGTATATCACATTGGGCCAGCCTATGGGCCTTTTTTTAGCATAATTTATTATTTTTATTATTTTTGAGCGTGGCAGTTAATTAGGGTTTGGACAGCATACAACTTCAACCCAAAGCACAGTAGCAGTAAATCAACCCACTGGATCCTCTGGGGGTATCCGGCAGCAGCAGCGAAGTCCGATGTTTCCACAGCCCCTGCGCTTACAGAAGTACAGGCACCAACCCCTCCCGGCTATTGATGTGTGCATAGGGAGGGATAACATGGATACCCTGGGAAATGCCAGGGAGCTGCTTGCTGAGCACATTCAGACTTTTTAACCAATCCATGGGTGGACAGACTGGCCTCAGACAGATACCTGAAATGCAAAGGGACACGTGTTAATCTGGTACTTGTGGGATGGGCATGGTTGATTGAGGCTCCTGCTCATGTGCTGGGATAAACAGGGGTTTGCTTTGGAGCCAGGATGGAGTAGGTTTTTGGTGGATGGATTCAAGTCACTTGGTCTTCTAATTTTTCCTCTAAGGGCTCTAGTGGGGTGATGCAGGAAATCCCACTGAGCAGAGGTGACTGCCTTGATGAAAGGGCATTTGAAGAGATGCAATCTCTAGTCCCAGTGAGGGGGGAGAGGAGAAAGAAAGTGGATCTTGCCTGGGACTCCCTCTGCATTTGGTGAAGCCATGGATAAGGTTTTGTTCTGGTCTTGGTTGCAGCAGTGCACCAAGGAAGGATGGACTCACCTGGGATAGGAACAGGAAAACCATTGGTCCCCTCTTGGGGAAATGGTGGCTACAATGAAACAGACTGGGAGATACAGGGACAAAGATGGTCAAACATCTGTAGAGGAAATCTCCCACATCTCAGGAAAGCAAGAAAACTAATGGGTGATGGTTTCCTCGTTATATTGAACAGCAAGGGCAGAATCTTCCCTCTACGCATGCTTTGTGGAGCATGATTTTCTACAAAACTCTCATTTTGTTTTCTACAGGTGTTTTGTAAATTGATTGATTTGGGGTACAAAAATGTTTAAATACTCATTAGCTGAATTCTTTGAACTCAAATTAGAGGAGCTTGTTGAAATTAATGAAGTGCTTTGGTAGGAGTGGAGGGGGGAGGAGGGCTGAGGCGCTGGGACAGGAGCAGCCTGGCTTTGCAGCAGGTGAGGATCTGGCCCACTGCAGGGTTTGGCTATTAAATTACAGCAGTAAGCTGTCTCAATTAATAATTAAAATGTATATTTAAATTATGCATCAAAGGAAAATTCTTAAATTGCAAACTTGAGATTTTTGGGGTGAGTTCATGTTCAGACTCTGGCTTCAAATGTGGGAGGAATTCAGATATCTCATGCACCAACATGAAAAAGGGATTTCAAAAGCTTTAGCTTTTGTGTTAAAATGATGAAAAGAGAGGCAGGAAAAGAGACTGCCGAGCTCCTCGGAGTGTTTATGAACAAAATAGCACCTTTTGGGGGAAACAAAGGCAACCCTTCATAGTCTATCAAACAGTTTATGCCCCAATTGCTGCAAAAATTGGGCAGCAAAAAGTGTGAGAGATCCTTTAGATGATTCCTCTGGAGGGAAGGCTAAGCTGGAGATCGAAGAGAGAACACGAAAGGCAGATGTGCCTTGGAAAAAAGGATTATCAGACTAGTGCCCATTTAGGAGTCTGCAGCTGAATGAGGAGGAGAAACTGAAGCAGAGTGAGACTTCCCACAGTGTTTCATACCTGGCACAGAGGTCTCCCTGGAGACAGTGCAGGGTCTTATGACAGCAACCCAGTATGTGCATTGTGTCTGGAGAGGCAAGGAGATGTCTGCAGCCTTTCCCCAGTGAGGTCCAGTGCCTTCCTCTGCCCACAGCAACCGGCACTGGTCAGTTTGTGGTCACAATCAGCTGTTCTTGACTTTTCTCCTCTCTTCCCCCTGCTCAGCCCCATGTAACGTGCAGAAATTGGCTGCTCCACGCCACCCTCTGTGTCCCCTGTGGCTGCATTCAGCCTCTTGGGAAGTGTGACTTTGCACGTGGAAGCATGGCATGTGCAGGGCACAGGGGGAAGGAGCCCCATCCAGTGCGGTGCTGTGGCAGTGTGATGGCATCTATTTACCTCCCTTGCAACCCTCCTGCATCTCCTGCCAGCTGGTGCCATGTCACTGGCACCTGACTGTCTCCATCCCTGCACAGGGCTTCTTGCAGGTGAAGGGCCCATTTGTGCATAAGAAGCCTTTTCTGTGGCTGGAGAACAGGAAAAGACACTGCTTAATACCTGACAGTGTCTCTGATTAGGGGATACATCCCACTCCCAGGCAGAAAATCCATCATCTCACTGAAGCCTTGTCAGTGGTCTCAGACACCCAGACAAGTAACAGCGTATCTTCCTTTTTCTGTGCAGTGCGTGCTCCGAGGCTGAGGGAAGCAGATTCCCTGTCCTGGGCATTGCTACTGTGCCACTGTCTTGAGGAAGGGGTGCTTAGAGCAGAGTTGTGATGGACACAGCCGTGCTCCTGGCAAAAAGTCCTGGAGTGGGAAGGATGAACTGCACTGTGTGATGCTGCTACCTTTTGGGACTGGAGCTTGCAAGGTGGAGAAGATTGTATCATCCCATAGCAAATGGGCCCGTTTGGATCTCCTTAACACAATCAGCTCTAAGGGAAGCTGACACTCAGCCAAAACAGCAGTGAATACACATGCTGCTGGGTTGTGCCTTCCTGGCATCAGGCTATGTCCAGGGATGGTTTAGGGGTCAGAAATTGTACAGTGGTGAATGGTTTTTGCTCTCAGATGTTTCTGCTGTGCCAGAGCAATGGCAGAGTTGCCTGAAGCTTGTGCTGCCTTTGCTTTATCTGGAGAAGTAATGAGGTCGGGCTTTCCCAGCATCTTGTCCCAACACTAGGGGTGGCACAGCCTGATTTCATCCATCCTGCATGGCACTGCTTGGATTTCTTCTCCTTTGGGTGCTTGCAGAGAAACAAACCTGCCTCCTGCTGCCAAACCCCAAATCCCCCTCTCCCATGTCCCTTAGGGATGGGGTTGGGTGTCAGTGGCATGTTCTGGCTGGCTGTCACCATTGTTTCACTCCCACTGTAGGGTTTGGCCATACTGATATCTGTCTGGGTTGACTCCAAGCAAACCTCTCTGGAGCTGAGTAGTGGGGATTCTTTGGTGCAAAAGACTGGCTTTCCCTTCACACACGAGGGGTTTGCTTCAATATGCTTTGATGTTCTGCAAAGAAACTGCTGCAGCATCAACAGTGTTTAACATGGTGACACATGTTGGGCCCGAGGGCCTCGGGAGCAGGTTTAAATAGGACCATTGAATCTGCCAGTAGCAGACTGTCAGTGGCAGGAGCCCAGAGATTGATTGAGCTGTCAACGTGTGCCCATGGACTCCATTCTGGGCTTTCTGCCCTGTGCAAAATGACTGGTCTCCATGCATTAGGCCTGATGCAAGCCTTGGAACAGCATATGACTGCTCAGGGAGTGACCAGGCATACAGGACCTGTCCAGTGTGTGTGTACTTACTGCAGTGTGGCTTTTTTCAAATCTGTTGAAAAGAAATAATTTAGGCTGCAATTTATTTCCCTCTATAGCCAAGTGCTGCACAAAGGAAAAAGTCTCTGTTTAGGGTTATTATTAGACCCTGGGGCTTTGGAGATTTTGTTCCTAATGGAGAGAGAAGTAGGCAGTGTTTAACCAACAGAGGAAATAGTGTTTAACCATAAGCATGTCTCTCTAATTTCTGCTTACAGTCCTAATGATGAGTGGGTCTGAGCATCAAAGGCAATTTTGCTGATGCCAAGACCACAGGGATTTCATCCCTTCCTGCAGTCGTTTTTTATAATGAGCACCTGAGCTGGCCTGGCTTGTCCAAAGGTACCTCCTCCAGGTGAGTTTGTGTATGACACAGCAATGGTGCTGATGCTTTTTCTCCTATGTGTGGGTGCCAAATGCCTGTCAGCATTGTTTGGAGTGCACAGATGGGATGTTTGGAAGATTAGATCCCTGCACTCAACCTGTGAAGTGATACTCAAGTAGGGGCAGGCTCAATGGGGGATGCAGTTATAACCCAGGTTTATTAAGGACATGGGGTGTCTATTGATTTTGGCTACTCTTTGTGGCTCCAGGACCACACTTTTTGCCTGGGAACAGTTGGACAGAGGCTTCCAAACACGAGAAGTGTTTTACAGTGAGTAGCTCTTTGCAACTCTGCAAGGAGCGGCCGGTTAGCTCAGTTGGTTAGAGCGTGGTGCTAATAACGCCAAGGTCGCGGGTTCGATCCCCGTACGGGCCATTTATTTTTCAGGAGAGGTTTAGGCTGGACATTAGGAAAAACTTTTCCACTGAAAGAGTGGTCCCTAATTGGAATGGTCTGCCCAGGGAGGCGGTGGAATCACTGTCCCTGGAGATTTTTAAGAGTCGGCTGGATGAGGCACTGAGTGATACGGTGATAGGTAATAGGTTGGACTTGATGATCACAAAGGTCTTTTCCAACCTTGTTAATTCTGTGATTCTGTGGAAGACATGTTCTGGGAGAGTGGTGGAGCTGCTTCTCCTAAGACATTTTGACTGTGTCACAATGGGATGGAGAAGAAAGGGCATATAGGAGCTTTGAACCATATTGGGCCAGTAAGGTAACATGCAGTCTCTGTTTCCTTGTGAGTTGGAGAACTTTTTATTCAAAAGTTGTCCTTGCAGAACTTCTTTAGCAGATGTACAGTGGAGTGTGTTTGAGAAAGGGTTTGGATGATGCTCGTGTGTGAGACAATGGCTTTCCCTACCCTTGTGGGGAGCCTTGAATCTTGCTGGGATGATGGTAATGTGAGGCCTGGAGGGTGATACTAAGGTCTCTGAGACCCCTAAGGGGCAGCATGCTGGAAAGCCTTGGGAGAGATGACCAGGGCAGCTGGTGCAGTGCAACCAGTTATAATTCCCACAGTGAAGTGCATGCTCCCACAGCAGCTCCCTGCTCCGCAGGCAATGGCTTTGGACTGATCCTGGCTCCCTGCATGGCCAAGGGGAGCTGACCTCGGGTGTCAGCATCCCAAGGATAGCCCTGCATTAGCATCACACGTTCTTCAAAACCTGCTGCCTGTGTAGAAATTCCCAGCTCCAATAGTGAGGATGTGGCGGTGAGACCCAGCCCAGAGCTGGATTAACTTCAGACTCAAGGGGGGGCTCGAGGGGGGTGGGGGGATCATTTCTCTGGCCATGCAAGGCAAGTTTCTGGCTCTGATGACTCAGGATTAGTGCTCTACAAAGGGAGAGTAGGAGCATTATAGTGAAATGTAGACTCTCCATAGGAGGCACCCATACAACCCAGCAGTGTGGGGAGGGAAGAGGGGGAGAAAGGCATCTGTGGCCCAGCCAAGTTTACGGATGGAGCCAGATCGCCCTCGGCACTGCCCAGATGCAGGTGTCAAACCTGAATAGAACGGGTGGAAAGCGCAGCGTGGGTACCTGCAGGTAACATCCCGGGGGATGCCCAGCCCTGGTCCCACAGCACAGGCAAAAGGATTGCAAAGAGAGGGTGTGTGGGAGGTGGGAAGAGAAAATTTGCTTGCCTGCATGTCGGTGTACAGGGGTAATGTCCACTGGGAACTGTATTAGTGAATGCAGGTCAAATGTGAAACAAGAAACGGGGCTAATGCTGTGTAGAAGCTGGCACTGTTATCTCTGTACCCTTGTGTGACGAGTAGGTGCACTGTGACTCGGGCAGGTCCTGTGTCCTATGGGCACAACAGCTGCAGGAACCACCTGCGCTCTCCATGTGGGCTGGGGGAGAGGAGTGGGGCAAGAGTTTGTCATGGGAGTGTGTTTTTTCCCTCGTTCTCAGAGTTTAATTTCATCATGAGAGTTTTTTTCCTAGAAAGTATGTGGGGAACTTCTCCTGCTGGGTCAAGTGCTGTTGTTCTTTACCATTGCTCCTCCTTGCGGGTTAGCTTTCTATCAGTCTCTGGCACCAACAGGTGAAACACGGCTTTCTCTACAGAGAATGCTGGCAATGCCTTGCTTAGGGAGCTGGCTCCTAAATAAAATCTCCATTTTTCTAGAGGATGCTAAAGCCATGAGGTCTTGGGATGGGGATGTGAAGGATGCGCAGCTTTGCAGCTGAGATGGGAGGAAAATGCCTACGAGTGCTAGTGAAGCCTCCTCCACTGTTTCCTCCCAGGACTCTGGGGACGTGGGGAAGCAGTGGTGGTTCTCTGGGGAATTAGTTAATTTGGTTTAATTCACTACATCTTCCACTGGAAAAATGGCATGCGCAATCATGTATGTAATTATCTGTATAATTATATATGTGTACGTATATAAAGTCAGAATGCTTTTTGTGAATAGGGATCTCGGAGGGTAAATACAGGACTGAAACCCAGGAATCTTAATTTTGCCTCAAATTTTGGCTATACTGTTTCTATAGAGACCAAAAGGAAGCTTTGGCTCCCCCACTCAGCTATTAAAGTTTAGTGCATTGAAAACTGTCTTCATGCTGTGATACCCTTTCACAGAGTAGAATAGGGTCTGAGCTAATCCATGAAAGTTGTCATGCTATGAACTAGTAGTCAAGCTTTTTCCTTTCAATTGAGTCTAAAACTATACTGTACTTCACACTTGATTGGCCCTTCAGATGGCAGGACTCAATATCCCTGCTGGAAATAAGCTCGTCTTCACACAGTGATGTTGAACGTGGAAAGATCTTGTTTCTGTGGCGTAATTACTCACACTGCAATATGAAAGTCGTCAGGATGAGATTTTTCTTTTTTTTTTTTTTTTTCTAATTACGTAATATATTTCAAACTTTACCTTCTTCTCCTCAAAGACTGTCGAGGTTTGGGTGTGATGCTTGCAGCACACCGAGAACCCGGACCTGAGCAAAGGCTCCCACTCGCTGGGGAGCTTTTCTCTCCTCAGTGTTGCACGTACAAATGTAGCAAGGCAAAGTTCTCATCCGCACACCCGCCTCTGCCTTCCCCCATTGAGTGTACTGTAGAAAAGGTAATGAATGGGTCTTTTTTTAATTTCTTTTTTTAAATAGTTTTTTTAATTTTTTCCCTCCCTTCTATCAGGATAACTGTATAAAGCAGGATTTTGCACTGGGGCAATTTCGCTAATGGATATCAGCCCCTTCCTTTGACCTCAGTCGCTACTTGTGCATGTTCACAGGGGCTAAACTGATCATGGGGACAGTGGACCGTCATTAAGGTGGAGCAGTTGTGAGACTCTCGATTAAGACTTCACCAGTGAAAAGTTACAGTATTTTTATGATTAAATTTTTAAATGGGAAAAAATGCCTTGAACTCTATAGACCAATAGGGGGCACCAAGGTATTAAAAAAAAAATAAAAAAAAGTGATGTGGTTTTGGTAGTTTACCTATATAAACTGTGGTGGTTTCTACTGTAGTTTTCTTCCTTAGTAGAGTTCCTGAACAGCAGAAAAAAATCTCCTCAAATTTACATGAATTTCCAGTATTTCCACGCCGCTGATGTGGCACTTTAATTTAACTGGGGAGGCTGCTTTGGGGATTGCTTCTGGTCTTTTTTGTTTTTTTCCCTGATTTTTTATTTAGTTGTTGTTAATTCTCATCAGTTAATTTTTTAAGATTCGGGGAGATTTTAAATAAAGAGTCGGGTTGTATGGGCTTTCTTAATTCAGGAGTGATGCTTTAGAGAATATGCACCAGATTAATTTAATTACATAAATCTTCAAAACGCTGTCTGCCTTTATTTTGAGTATTCAGTGTTGCCTCTGTCACCACTTTTAAACACAAGTTTGCTCTTTGCTTCTGGCTATCTTTACTCCCTTACTGGATGTAAGAGAATTTCTCCTTAGCTGGCTGTGGCATGAGATGGAGGGCACAGGTAGGAACAGCGTTAGGCTTCTCTCTCCATTTGGGAATCCCACTTTAATCACAAACAGCCTCATTTATGTGTCGCTCAACCCAGCGTCGTGGTCAGGACAAGGCAGAGGCACTGGAAGAAATTCCACCCTGTGACTAACACAACACCGAAGTGTCTCTTCTCTCACTGCTGCAAGAAAGGGATGAAAGAGCAGAACAAAACTATATTTCATCCATTTTCTATCCCCGTCCTACAGCCAGATTTGGTTAAAAGCCTTCTCGATGTGAAAGGCTGCGGCACAGGAAGGGAACAGAGCAATTGTGTTGTCGAGTCTGTGGGGTTTTCCTTCTTTCGTCTGCAAGGGGTTTTATAGTATAATCTCCATTTTTTACAAGCACCGAGCACATAAAATGCCAGACAGATGATTATAGCTATTTTGTAATTGCTGGATTTTATTTGTGCCTTTGTAGCTCTGCTTATACAAAATCCTTTCGTAAAATTGTCAGATTCTATTATTTTTCACACCAAATTGGCACAAGTTTGTTTCTCTTATTTTATGAAACCACCTTTATTAGTTTTTAAATAATTTAGAAAAGAAAGATGGGGTGTTTTTGAGCACTGAATATGGTGTTTTATAGTTTAATTTGTACTGAGAGCTAGACCTTATTTTTAGTTTTGTTATGTTGCCTAATTTATTGGATCGTATATTACATAATGCAAGGCAACTGAATAGCTGAGGTTACATTAATAATTTTGATATATGTAGGTAATTAGTTTGTATTTTCTATGGATCTCAATTTAGAAAAAAAAAGGCAGAATCTGCATACTAGTTTAGATTTCAGCAATTATAGTAAATGCAGCAGGTACCTAAACTGAACTATTCACACAAAATCGTGAAATTTACTTTTAAAGCATAAATAACTGGATTTTTTTTTAAAGGGACTATCCCTTTAGTATCTCACAATTTGTTCACAAAGGGATACACTTGTCTTGTCTGTCCATCATTTATTAACAACACCTACAAAACTGCAGGGCACGAACCTGGTTTGTTCTGTGGTTTAAGAAACGGCATTTTGATCCCATCAGTTGCCTCCCAAGAAATGCAAAGTCGTTGGTGCTTTGGTTGTAAGTGCTTTGTAAGAAAGTGTGGAAAGGAGGAGAGAGACTTTAAATACCATAAACTAGCCTGAGGAATTTAGTTGGAAAACTCATTTGTTGAATATCTAATTTTCCTCTTCCAATTTTGTTGCAGTTTTAAATTATTCCATGCTTTGATTCTATTATTACTTTATTCTAATTTAGCTTTTCCAACTAACTGGTTCAAAATAGTTGCTGGATTTAAGAAATTTCTTTTTTGTTTTTACCATTTACTTAGAAAATGGTCCCTAAACAGCATATTAGACTTCAGCTATTCTTTTTATGACAGTAACAATAACAAAAATAGAGTCCTCCTATTGAAAGCACTGAAATATTGTGCCTTTACGTTCTGCTGCTCTGTTTGGTTGGTAGTAAGTCTACCTTGTACTGCTCCAATTGGGTTTTAAAGGTCTGTTGTAATCTATTAAACCAGTTAACAAAAATGTGTAGGTAAAGAAAACTCATTCAAATGTGAACATGAACCACTTCAATCACAAGCTGCAGAAATCTAAAATGTAGTATTTTTTTCTGGGAAGAGAGAGAGGAAATAAAGAGGAAACAATGGGACGCTTTCTTAGTTTCGCCTACATATTGTGCTAATTGCAAAATAAGGTTTTGTCTCTTCATTACAGAGGTAAACTTTGCCTATTTCGCTCCCGTGCAATTCAGACAAATCGAAAGTGCAGATGTATAAAATGTGCAGGCAGAATTTGAAATCCAATTTCTCCCCTAGATTTACAATTATTACCTATGGCAAAAAGGTTTGAAGATTGGATACTACAAATGCATACAATTTTATTTTTTCCTTATCCCTTGTGTATGTGCTTTCTAAGGGATGGGAGAACCTGTGCTCCTGCTTCGGGTGCTGCCCTGTGGAGGAGTAAGTTGCCACCTGAATTTTTATAGCTTGTAGCACAGAAGAAAGGAAAAAAAATCTGCCTTTGTGCTACTCTACTGGCACTTCACTGAACCCAGCTCCCTTACAGATGGATGTATCAGCAGATGAATTTGCTGCTGATTTCCAGTGTGCTCTGCATGAACAGGAGCAGATTTCTGTTTTGTTAAAAACAAATCAAGAAGAAAAAAGGCAAGGAAACCATTTCCAATTCCTCGTTTGGTTAAATGGTGAGGATACAAGTTGTCTGTGCCCACGGCTGTGTGTTGGGAAGCTATGAACCCTGCAAAAGCTGGCAAAGCGCATCGTTAGAGTCGTGATCCAGCTGTATTTTAATTTTCAGGGTACAGCAGAGCACTTCTTTGCTGTGTCTCTCTCTGTCTCCCTTCCTAATGTTAGCGCAGAAAGGAAACTTAATCTCTCCAGTGACCCTGCTTCTGTTCTTCAGCTCGTAAAAGCCAAAAAAAGTCAAGCCAGAGGCTCCTAAATGTGGCAGATCCTGTAAATTACCCTGTAGCACCGACAGGATAACACCTTCCGGGGAATAGATTTTTGCCTGGACTCCGAATTTTATTCCCTTTTGTGAGTTTAAGGTACACTCTGGATACCAAATCCATGTTCATGTATGCACAGTATTTGATCTATAACAAATTGTTTTATTATGCACAATGACTGGAGATAATTATGATGGAATACAAATTTTTAAATGAATTCCAGGGCGTTGGATGCCTCATTACCTACGCAGAGAGGAAAGCTGCTGTATTTCTGGCTGCAGAAGCAGAGACACAATTTAATCAGCGCGTGTAGAAATAAAATCCTAATGTCTTGTTCCAAAGTGGGCAAATTAAATGCACGACAGAGGAACAGTTTTAACATTGCCTTGTATAATTAGCGACTCAAATGTAGGCACATATCGTTAGATTTTTTTGCTTACTGTTGATTAACCTAATATTGGTAGGGAATGAGTAAAGAAATGGCTTCTGGCGAGCTAGTTAGGACAGGAGCCTCAAGTACGAGCTGGATTTGGTGGTTTTATAAAAATGTGCTAAGAAGAAAAAAAACCCTAAGAGCACCATTCCTGTCTGCTCCTTGCTTTGACACCACCTAAATTAAATGCAGAGTTGCGTTGGCTTTGCACGTTGTTTTTTGCTCGCTTGACATTTAATACTGTTGTATCAGGACCGCTCATCTCGGCCGAGATACTGAGGGGAAAATACGCAATTTAGACCAAATGTGCGAGGGACGGGTTGAAGCCAATGTCGGTGCAAGCTGTGAGCAGGGAGGGAGTTTGCGTGGGCTGTAAAAGGCAGATTGGCCCCAGGACGTGGCTGGGGAGTGCTGCTGCCAGCACAGCACTGGGACACGGGCAGGTCTGTGGCACGGGCTCTTCTTTCTGTAATTGGTACTTCCCAACCCAAATGGATAAAACATGCTTTCTCCATAAAACTCTCATTAATCTGGTGCATAAAGTNGTGGGTTAGTTGCAATCTGTAATTAAATCCAGCGGGAAGTATTTCCTGAATGGCAGAGACCTTTCACACTCTGTTACCTAATTCTTTACAGGTGATTTTTAGCCCCCCTCCCAAGCCCCCTTCTTTTTTGGCACTGGGAAATGGTAGTCATAGCAAAACTGGCAGGATTTCGGAGTGAGAAAATGCCCTCTGCCACCTCGTAGTGAAATTGGTGAACGTAATAGCCAGTGCTCAGACTGAGAAAACATAATTCTACAATTATTTTTTCCTCTGTATGAAGTAAAATGTGATTGAAATGGCTGGAAGAAAATAATTTTTCTTCCAAAATTACCCTCTTTTGGTTGAAAAAGGGCTTGGCACAACATTGAGTGTCCCCCTTTTGTGTCAGAAGTGACGGAGGGCAGTGTGGGGAAGGGACTGCTCCCCTGCCTCGGTTTTCCAGCCCTTAGGTAGGCGCAGCCCCATGAGGCAGGGGAGGCTGTGCCATGGCCGGGGTCTCTAGTCCATGTAAACCCTTGTGACGGCACAATAGGAAGCAGCCCGTGCACAGGACTCCCTTTTCACTCTTGAGGAAGAGTCTGCTTCTCCCCTCCAACCTGCTTTGCTGGAAGAAGCACTTTCCCAGGCGAAATAACTTACTTACATTGGGAGGAGCCTTTTTGTGGCCTGGCTCTCATATTGTTCTTTGAAAAGGTGGCCCTTTTTACCCCCGCTCCCCGAAGAATAAAGCGATGTAAAAGAAATACAAATGGCACACCAATGACTTGGGCTGTTACATGCAGGTCTGATTTGATACATGAGATTCAGTTCCCATAGTGTAATTCTCCTCTGGTTTCCTTCCAAGCTTTGTGCTGAGCTTCTCACCCAGTGTTTTGNTGCTTTCTCCATAAAACTCTCATTAATCTGGTGCATAAAGTGTATTTTTAAAGTTTATTGTAAACAACGGAGTTCTCTGGGCTTTTTACTGTCCCAAGTGCTGCAGCCTCAGCACATTCAATAAANTGAAGAATAAAGCGATGTAAAAGAAATACAAATGGCACACCAATGACTTGGGCTGTTACATGCAGGTCTGATTTGATACATGAGATTCAGTTCCCATAGTGTAATTCTCCTCTGGTTTCCTTCCAAGCTTTGTGCTGAGCTTCTCACCCAGTGTTTTGATAATATCTTCTGAAAAGTGAGTGACTCAGGAGTCAGTTAAAACTATATTTCTTCCAGGCAAATGAATGTATAAATGCTCCCCAAACGCGCTTGCAAGTAGAGATGTCAGCTAGTGTTCTCCAGATATTTTGATGTTGATGAAATAACATTTTGCATTGACAAGGATGGAAATTTAATTGTTTGATGCAACAGCCTTTAAAACAGTAGATTAGAATTCAGTGAAATTTCTTCACTGTTGATAGAAAAGACTGTTTTAATTTTAAAACATCTACATAAAAAAAAGCACTTACACTCAGTTTAGTGATGTTCCTGACCTCTTGGTAGCATCCCTTATGCCAGGGTTTCACTGCCGGATCTTTGAGGTCGTGGTTGCCTCAAATGCTCTTGTTTTGTGTTGGGCACCCAAACCCATCACATGGAGGTTACTGCAGCTCCCTGGCTTGGATGCATCAGGTGGAAACTTGGGAGTAAAACAGCCTCTTTGAAGTCAACAGCTCTTTGGGAAACTAAGTCACACAGATATTTTCATAATAAATGCTGCAGAAATTCCTTCTTGCCTCAACATCAGCATTACCACTCCATAGCTGTATCTGTGGATGCTGCTGTTGAAATAGGACCAGGGGTTTGGAGAGGGGGGAGACCTGGTGTTCATCACTTCCCACATGGAAAATGGGGAAACTGCTACTATGGTATTGCCCCAGCTGGATTGATTTGCCTCTTGGGGTGGCTGGTGCGTCCTCGAGCTTTGTAAGATCATGTGAGGAATAGAATGTCAGTGCTGAGCAAGGAACTGCTTTACATTGATAACTGCCTGAGCAAAAGGCTCAGTGACCAAAAGCATCAGGTGTGCATAGGAGGTCTTGGGGGAGCTGTCACGTGGTGGGACAGGGACAGACACGTTCCTTGCTCTTGCAGCTCTGTGATGGTTACAGTGATGTGCAAGGCTGAAGCTTTTAGAGTGTGTCCCCGTCTCTTCCACATGGCTACGTGCCTTCTGGAGTGCACCTCAGAGCTGTCATGTGGTGTTTTGCCCCATGAATATTCCGTGCCCTGCAGAAGGCTTTGCCTGCAGGTTAGGCTGAAGGTTAGCTGATAACAAATACCATCTGTGCTGTATGGGTGGAAACAAATGATGGTCACAAAGCTCAAATGAAGGTGACTTCTCTGAACCATGATTTGGGTAAACAGTACTTCCTTCTTGTCTGCCAAGATGCATCTGCTTCCCACCCCTTTCCTCGTTGGCTACAAACCAGACTGCTTGCTCTCTGAGGAGAAGCTGATCTCTTTGTTGTAACTGCAAAGCCCAAACAGCCCAACTAACAAATGTAGGATTGAAAAATACAACCAAGGGGGTTGGGTATTTTGTTATTATCTGTTGTCAGCACAAAGTGGAAGTACCTCGTCTACACCAAACCTCGCTCATTTACACTTTGCTTATCTGCAAATTCCATAATTTACATACACAAAACAGTGATTTTTCCACTTTTATTAGCAATGATTAATAGCAGAACGCCACAGCGAGCCCTCCTCTTACTCCAACTTCATTACTTTTACAAAATAGACTACAGCCCACTTACTCGAAGACGCTTTGCTCAGAAGAATTATCAATGATTAAAACCAAGCTACACTTGTCAAAATAAATTACTCGAGTACATTTTGAGAGGCAGCAGCCTTGCTCCTTATGGCGGTTGCCTGCCTTGCTAATTTGCACCGCGTGGAGACTTGTGGTGGGACGGCGGTGCTGGTGGAGGCCGTGGGATGCCATGTGGCAGCTCTGCAGCACAGGAGGGGTGTGTGAGAGCAGTTTGGATTCACTTGTGTTTCCTCATACTTCACCAATATTATATCATCTGCAAGTGTAATCAAACTTCATTGATGGAGGAGGTTGATTTGCTCATTGGGTTGCAGAGCTTGGGTTCCCCAGGATTGCCTCCGACCTGCCTGGTGCCTCTGGCTGCTGGGTTTTGCACATGGATATGGGAGTCAGCTGGGAGCTGGATTGAGATGTGGGGAGCTCCCTGTTGACTGGGAGATGAGGTGGCACAGAAGTGCATTTATTTTCGTCAATGGTGTGGAATGAATTATGCTCATGAAACTTGCTCCAGATCTTCCCCTTTCACGGGGTAATTTGTAAACAAATGGTTGCACTTGGTGATCTTAGAGGTCTTTTCCAACCTTAATGATTCTGTGGTTCTGCAGAGAAGCAGAAAGCAGATGGAGACAGCTAGTGAGGGAGTGAGGCAGGAATGTGCCTGGAGGGCTGTGTTAGGGGATACCCCTGAGTTCTTGCTGTAGGTGTAGCTGGCTTGGTGTGGGATAGTTCCCCCCACCAGATAACACAGTATTGTTAGAAAAGACCTCTAAGACCATAGAGTTTGATATTCTACCAGGACCACTGTTAAACCATCCACAAGTGCCACATCTACACAGCTTTTAAATTCCTCCAAGGACAGTGACTCCACCACTGCCCCAGGCAGCCCATTCACCCTGTGTGAAGAAATACTCCCAGCATCTAATCCAAACCTCTACACACACCACCTTTCATCTACAACTTGGTTCACCTGAGGTATTTTTTGGGGGAGCATTTTTTTTGATTCCCAGGTTCAGTGGTGGCAATACTGAGACAGGTGTTAAAGGATTTGGATTTTTACTACCAGCAGTGTGTTTGCAGCAGTATATGGGGATAATATTATAGGCAAAGAAGAACTTTCCAGACCAAACTGCCTTTTTGGACCAACACCTGTGGACGTTAAGGCCCGCAGGTATGAATTATGTTTTCTGTGGCTCTTCTTGGGCACAACCTGAAAACACAGAATATCTCATAACCCAAACTGGGCAGGCAGAGAAGAGGTGCCAAATCTGAAATATCTTCTGACATTAAAGGCTTTAAAGAATTGATGGAGAAGGAAGTAGATAAAAATCACTGCCACCTTAACAAAAGGTGGAAAAGGTGTAGGCTGAAACATATTTTGACATCTCTTTATGTGCATGGAAATGTTAAAATGCTGTGAAATACTGCCACAGGTTACAGTGGCCTCAATGAAGGGAGGATGGCTTTTTGCTGTGGATTAGATCCTTGCCTAGAATTCTGTTCCTTGTTATCAGGCTCAGAGTAGGTGAGGATCTGTTTTCTAACTATGCCAGTAGCTTACTGTTAGGGTGGATGGTGTTTCCTTGAGAAAGGGTCTGTTTCTGGCAGCGAATCCTCAGCCATGGAATCTTGAGGGACCCCACAATGGGAAATCCTGGGGCTTCACATCTTGACGAGAAGAGACTCATTCCTTTGCAGAGAGATTCATCTGGAGGGGTGTCTTGGGTGTATGGGATTCAGCAGCCTCTGTCTTGCTGCAAAGCAGTTCAAACCCTGAGAAATTCAAATTGCTCATCTTGATGTAGAGTTCCTAAAGCAAGCAATGGGCGTAGTGACTCTAAATAGGAAGAAATAGCAGATTGCAACTGTTTAGAGCCAATGTATTTTATCAGGCAAAATTAAGCCGTTTTTCAAAAACCAGAAAAAGAGGACTAATGCAAACCCCATGGGGAATGGAGTAGAGGTAATGCAATAGCTTAATTGAAAAATTAACTCGAATTGGTGGAGATATGACTGCTGCTCTCTGGACTGAAAACTAGCGGGAGGAATGTAAACAAAAGACAACGAGAAACAGGATTTGGATGAGGGGAGGCTCTGTGTTGTTGCCAACACACCAATGGTGTATCCCCTCTGAGGAGCATGCCAATGGTTGTGCGGGATAGAGAGCAGGAGACTCAAAAAAACATATTCTCAGGAGAATTCCAGCTAATACATTAAAGTAAACCAGCCCTTCGTTTGTGTGATCTGTAGAAGGAAGGTGACAGAGGAGATGGGAGCCTTGGAGAATGGCAGACAGGATTTGGGAGTGTAAGGTGATGTAGAGTGCAGGTATGAGGGGTAACCAAAGCCCTCCCAAAACACCCATCCTGGTGAGCCAGGCAGCCAGCCACACCCTCTTGGCAAGGTGGGATTTCACTGAAATGCCAGTAATGCCCATGAACCACCAGATCAAACAAACCTTTGTTTTTCCTCCCTCCCAAAACCCAGTTATCTATTGGAACCAGATGCATGTTTTTCCGCAGGAATTTTCCGACAGGGAAGGCCAGGCTACCTTGTTGCAGGGAGGTGACAATCTCCCCCTGAATTTTTGGGTTTTCAGGAGTATGGAAACGCAGCCTTTTGCCTTGTGATGAGAAAGGTTTGGCAGGAGAAGTGCTCAGCAGACACTTGTTGTTGAGCAAAGCTGGGCTTGTTTTGAGGGGCTGTGGTACAGAACCCTGCAAACTTCACCCACTGTATTCATTGAGATGTTGTAAATCCATACACTGAATTATTTCCATGTTCTCCTTTGTGTACCTTAGACACATTTATTTTTTTTAATCACGTATGAGTTTGTTTTCCTTTTTTTTTTAAATAAAAACACATCTATGTCATTTAGAGCTGTTTTGAAGTGATAGACACCTTTCTAGGTAGCGGCTTCTTACAACGTATAAGCCCGTTTATCAAAGGCAGGATTTGCTGCTGTTGTTTTTCTATTAGGGAGGAATTACACTAAGCCTGTAGCAGACATTTTGTGTTACCATGGCAGCCCATATTTCCTACAGGGTTGTGACCTCTAATGACTACAGTGGAAAGCTAGGAAAAATGGGGACTCTTTGAAGATTAGTAAATAAATGCATACTTATGCAAACTATCCCAGAGATGGCTAAACTATAAGAGAGGGAGTGGCATGATTCTGAACACTGAGTAAATGACTCTTTGTAAATACCTGCTTTTTTAAAAATCACCTTTCATTTCTTCGTGCTTTTAAAAGGCTGTTTTGTTTCCATCAAAGTGGCGCAGTGAACACATTTTCTGCATAGGGCCCGTATTATTTTTCATGTAATGAAACAGAAATACAGAGTTCAGAATTTCAGCAAAAGATGTTTCTTACCACCTAAATCATTCTTTTTTTATAGCCTTTTCAAATATTATTGCCGTCATGATTGAATTTTCAGTGTTCTTTTAGTTCATCATTGCTAGATAAAATAAGGCAGCAGAATGTACTGAACTTTTAAACAGACATCTCAGTGGGAGCTGTCTTTATTCTTTTAAAATAGCGTAGTAAAAAAAAGTCTCTGTTTTTAAAAAGAACAGATTGATTTTTACGTATGGGATTTAGTAAAAAGGAAAAATTGCACCTATCGAGTAGTACACAGTACTTGTTTTGGACCATTAAAATACCTACAAAGGTATTTTATGGTATTTGTTTGTGAATTTTAAATGATCCTGCATTGTACTCTGTAGTGATCTCCTAAATTGTATAAAGCCTCAGTAGACATACTGGTACTCTGTGCATCTTCAGTTAATGACCCTTTTCATGTAAGCACAGCTGTTGCAATGTAAAAAAATAAATTAGCAAAATGTGCCTTTTCTCCCTGCATCTTCCCTTTACTTTTCTGTGGATTTCAGCATTTTTCCTCTTCAGTCAGTAACTTTCCAGACTCATGCAGCCCAGATATGTGGTACGAAACTCTCTCCCATCAGCAGAAAAGGAACAGATCAAGGTCTAACAAAACAAAACCCACATTGGCCAGATCCTGACTCTCTTCCTCTCCTGCCAGAAATACTGGGGTTGAGACAATGCTACAGCTCCTTATGATGGAGGTTGTTTTAACCCTTTTCTCTTCTTTTAGAGAATAAAACAAGCCCCTTTGCAGGTAACCCCACAGCAGTCCCTTGTGTTGAAACCACACCTAATGTTGGCTGCAATGCTGCCATATGTGGGTCTCCCAACTGCAGGGTGGGATGCATTGGGATAGAATCTACCCACTGCGAGAAGTCCTCTTTCCTTGGAAATCATGGAGGCTTGAGGACACCAGGATGGACTGGGGAGAAGTTTTGCTGTGCCCCGGAAAGCACAAAACGGATATCCACAGGGATATTGGCTGTTCCCAACACACTTGGCTCCCTGACATGTTGGGTGCCAACATACGATGGGAAAGCCTGGGTAGTTTTGCAATTTTAATGAATTTCAACAAGGTTTTAGGATGGCTGCTCGGCTGGGGCACACACAGTGCTCTTGTGCTGGCCGCTCGGTGTTACCATATCCCAAAGGTCCTTCTTGGGGAAGCACTCAGACAAATCACTATTATTTCTTGCTTTAGCCACAGTATGAGGTGCCTTGCCAGTTCCTGAGATGGCATTACTCAGGAGATCACAGGAACAAAGTGTGTGGTGTGAGGAATTGCTGTGTCTCTGGCGCACAGGAAAATGATGGAGACTGGAGACAGATGGAGAAAAAGCAGCAGTTTTGGTGTTGGCTTTGGTTATGATTTTGCTTCATGGTAACAGCGTTGGCAATACAAGCTTAGAGTCTTTCTATGGATGTGGGACACAAGGTGCCTTCTGGATTGGTTTGTATTGCTGAAAAGTCATTTATTAATTTTCTTGGAATAAGGAAATTTGGTTCAAAATGTGATGCTGCCATATCCTACTTTTCATGCACACTCCACAACATGCTTATGAGCCAGGCTATTTTATGTTCTTCTTTCTTCTCCTCTTGGTAGCTTTGAGTTCCCTCTTAGCTGACAGCAATCCAAGGGCCACCTGGGGAGGTGCCTTCTCCTCAGGCACATGTCCTCTTCTCTCCTGTCAGTAATAAAGCCCTCTCCTTGGTGCAGGGATGGGGCTGCACACTCACACTTCCTGAACTCCTGACCTCATCACCCAGGAACAGTCCTGCTCCTCTCACTTTCTGCATGGCTCTTAAAGTTTTTCCTGGCAGCTGGAGCTCTTCCAACACAAAGGTTTGTCCACTAACCAGCCTCACCTGAGGTGTGGGGTGTGCACAGATCTGCCCTTTACTTGATCCCAGGCTCTCTGGAAATCCTGCTGTTGGTTCTTTGGCTCCCACAGGATGTGTTCTACTTTTTAAAGCTCAAAAAAAGTGCTGGAAGAGAGGGGCTGAGTGCACAACCCCCAGCTGTGTGTTGTGGGTCACTTGCCTCAACCATGAAGCAGCTTTTTTTTTCCCCTGCCCCAACCCCCAATCCTTGAACACATAGTTTCCAGCCCAAACTATTTGACAAATCTGACCCAGACTAGCTAATAGTTTCAGGGTGACCAAAACCACGTATCTGATGAATTTACGATTCAACTGAAAACTCTTACGTTAGTGAAGTCCAAACATAGAGGGGAAGCTGGTGGTTAAGGCAGCAGGGAGGAAGAGAGGAAAAGAAATGACTAGGAATGCTGGGGAGACTGAAACAAGATCCTGACATGAGCTCTGAGGTTGGCAGAGCCTTTTGGAAAAGGGGTCTCCCTGGTTTAGGATCCCCATGTCCTGGTTAAGGGGAGACCCCCCCTCCCCTTTCCAGTAATGTGAAACTGCTCTGTACTTGGCTTCATTAATACTTCTCTTTCTGTTTTGTTTAGAAGAGGATTTTTCACTAGTCCTTGAAAGTAAAATTTTTTTGTTCCTGCTGATATGAGGTCAGAGTGATGCTTGTGTTAAATGAAAAGGAGAAGTGGAGTGATTTTACTTCTGTTGGGGTGGAGCAGCACTAAATCACTGCTGGTTTTGTAGTGCGGCAGCTGAGCAGCTCAGTGTGTGAGTTCCTGCTCCCAAGCCACTGTCACTTAGAGCCACTGCCATCCCCAGCACCCTCTCTGCAGCTCACACCTTCTACAGAGCTGCCTCTTGGGCAGTGGCAGTTTGGAGACGTGGTAGGACCATCAGGAGGGCAAAGTAAGGACCCTTGGGAAATGCAGTGACCTCTGCGTGTCCTGCTCCTGGTTTCTGCTAGCTGAGAGCCTCCAGATAAAACAGACGAGGTTTGGCACAGCGCTGAGCTGAGCATTCACTGCTCCAGGAAACAGTACAATTCCAAAAGACAGAAATTATGCACTTTTTGCACCTTTACGGGCCTGAATTTCTGCCTCTCCCAGGGCAAGCCAGTTTGCTGCCAGCCTCCTCCAAGAGTGCACCTTGATGTTTTACACCAAACAGAGCAGAAAAGCCCTGCATTGGCCCAGAGCTGTGTTGCTCATACTGTATTTCTCCTATGGAAACTGGTTCTCATGGGTTCAGTTTCAAACAGGATTAGAAGTCCAGGTGAAGTTCTCATCTAGGGAAGAACCATGGTTTTTAACTGGGACCATGACTTTTAAATGGAGCTGGCTTGTACTTGGAAAACTGAATGTGTCAGAGGTGACCTGACTTTGTGGAGAAAGAAAAGATACCTCCCGGTTATTTGAAAAGTCTTCCTTGTGCTTGCTGCAGCTTCTAGACAAAGTGCTTCAGCAGCTTGCTGCTGTTGCCATGATCTCCTGTGCTTCCAAAAGTGAGAAACATTTAAAAATCCCAAATACAATAATTAAAAATGTCCCCGTCGTTTTGATCCAACCATCCTCACATCTTTAGTCTCCCCCCACACCCCTCTCCCACCCAGGCTGGTGGTGGCTGGTGCTGCTGCTGGCGGTGACTAGTCTGCTTTTCCTTTTTTTCTGAGGATTATTGGTTTGTCAGTTCTCCCTGACTGAAAATCAAATATGTATGTCCAGTGTGCTTTTTATCTAGTTAACTAAACACAAATAATGCGTTCTGCCTCTTCACTTTGAAAGCTTTCAACCCTTTTCCTTTTATCTCTGCCTGTATTGTTCTTTAGCAACCTGACAGTTGATTATTAAATGATTTCTCTTTCTCCTTTATCCTCTGCCCATAATATTTAGTGATTTTTCTCTGGGCATCACTTCCCAAACTGCCTTTGTACATTCAGAGCTAGGCAGTGTTGGACGTTGATATGATTCTGTGATTCTGAAACAACACAGCTACTTGAAAAGGTGTTTCTTCTTCACCAGGGTAGTTCATTTGATCTGGTGACTTGAGAGTTCTCTCTAGCCCTGCTGTAGAGAAGGTTTGGAAAAATGTAATCAAACTGAAGTGACATGTGCTTACTCCCAGCTTGTTTTTTTGCATATTCTGCTTTCTGTTCCTCTGTCACCAAAACCCCATTGCATCTTTGTGCTACCTGATAAGATTTAAATTGCTTTAACATGGTTTATTAGCTTCTGTGGGGAGTGGTTTTGTCTGCCTGTGCCCATGACAAGAGTGTCCCCATTCACAAGGTCACCCTGGGTACAGCAGTGCTCCCATACACCCAACAGGACACTGTGGAGGGCATTTTTGGAGCTCCACTTTCCACGGTGGGAGTTTTGACCAAAAATGTTGATATTCTTCCTAGACCCTTGTGCCTGGTCACACTGCAGGTTGGGGTTTGTCTCCTTGCTTATTTGCCCAAACTAGGATATAGCCAAGCTTTCTGCCTGAAATACTTGTGAATATTGCCAAAGAATTTTATTTCTCTCTTTTAGATATTTTAGTGATTATATTTTTCTTTGTATGTCTGTGTCTCTGTTCCTCACCTTTTTCTGCTGAGATGTTAATTTGAACAGTCATTTCTTGCCGTTCATTCTCAGTGAATAGTTGTGCTATGGTTAGTATTTTGCTGATAAAACTGTAATTTTGATGACTAACAGCTTTTCCACATTAGACCTTGAATTTGATCTGAAATAGAAGCACAAGAAACAACTTTGTGAAGATGAGGCTCTTTTTCAGCCCTCTCCTATCACAGGAGTTGCTAACCCAACTACCATATGTCAGATTTGGACAGAAATATTTGTAGCAACGATGGGAGCTGGAATGATGTTATGGAATTCCTGCTATGCTGAGACACTAAAATATGGTTTAAATTAAAACTGAGGCTAAGCGTATTATTTACTTGATGGGGTTTGTTCCACTCCTCCTCTTGGGACACCTAAAAGCAGGCTGCTATTTCTTCTTCTTCTCCTTCTTATTTTTAAAATTCCTCTGGGATGACTGATGTCCTCTGAATCAAAATGACACTCAATATTCGAGTTGCATTTGGTCATGCAAATAACACAGTGGTGTTGCTTCTGTTTCTTGAATGACCGTGCGTTGATTGTTAAAACTGGGAAAGGGCAAGAAGAACCCACGGGGAAGTTCAGCCCCTCAAGGAGATGAGGTGCCAAGAACAGGGTCTTTAGCAAACATTGGTATTTTCCCCCTTGTTGGGGCAGCATTCCTAGGGGCATCACGAGTGCCAGATAGGACTGGCAGTTGGAGAGTTCCTAACCTGTCAGTGGGATCTGGATTTAATTTTCTCTCCTTTCAAATAGATGCAGTAATTGGGCTCTTGTAAGTGCCTTGGGTAGTAAAAAGTATCATTGTACCTCAGTTTGGTCTCTTTAGAAGTTTTTTTTTAAGGCTGGAACTAGACCTTCTGACTTTCCAGTCTGGTTCAAGGCACAGCAGAGGTTTCATCCAGGAGACTTCATCAGCTTCAGCTCCGCTGTCTTAAAAGGAAAGTGATTCTTAGGGAGTCAATGTTACAAATGATTTTGTATGGTCCCTCCAGAATCCGATTCACTGCTCGGTTGCCTTCTCTTGCAGATGAGCAGCTTTTTTCCAGTTTACAGCTGCCATGACCTTTGAGGCTCAGCTGTGTATGCAGGACTGCCCAGGCAGAGATGGGTGGGTGTGCAGGGTGGACCACAAGTGCAAGGAGTCAAGGCAGTTTTGTGCTTCACTGTGCATTTATTTTGTGCAGTATATTCAGCAAATGAGTATTCCTGGGTGTCAGATCCAAGAGTCTTGCTGGGCTCACTCTGATGCAATTTATCTGCAGGAATCACCTCTGGATCTTCCTGATGTCTGCTGCCCTCATGTTGTGTTCTGACAAAAATTTGAAATATATAAACATGTCATGTTGTCAGATTTGGATTCACCCTTCCCTTGCTCTGCCTAATGGAGAAGTAACTTTTTGTTCTGGCTCTGGCATTATTAAGCATGTGGGTACATGGTGTGAAAGTATTTTATGAGCAAGCGTGAATCCGTCTTGTATCACATTTCACCCTTTCTCAGCCCAGAAATGGTGCAGTTTCTGAAGCTGTGCAGTGGTGGTCATGAACTCTCTGTGTTGAACTTCTCCTGACACATTGTTAGGTTTTGTTTTGGATGGCGCTGCAAGTCCTCATTCACTTTCTGGGCTCAGACCAAGCAAGGAAGAACATATGGCTTGTCGTTGGAGAAAAAAATCCAACAGGTTTGACGTAAAATCATTGGACTAATGAGAAACAAAGTAGAAGGTCTTGATCTTGCCAAATCATATGTCTTGTAAACAGAAATTATTGCTGTCTTTCTTGCAGCTGTAGGACAGAGAGAAGGCAATCCAAGCTGTAAATAAATTATGACTAACCTGGGGGTTAAGTGGGACTTAATACGTAAGGACTTGCCGTTCTTGGCCAACCCTGAGCCCTGTCAAAGACTCCAAAACAAACCTGCTGGAAAAGCCTGACTGGAGACCTTGGCACTGGCCAGGCCATCATGGACTCCACAGTCAGTTGATTTGAGAGCCAGAAAAGATCACAGCAGAGTGTATGAAATGCCTGGCTGACGTAGTTCTAGGGAAGGGAAGGGCCGGGGTTTGTGGCTGAGCTCTCTTGCCATCGTGGGTTTGGGGTTCCCCCTGCTCCAAGCTGCTCCAATGCCCAGATGGGCTGCATCACACGAGGGGCACCTCCCCATGGAGGACTGTACCCAAAGTACCAGTGCCAAAGTGGGAACCCAAGAAGCACCAGGGTCTCCTACTTCGGTTGAGTATTTGGTGTGGTTTTATGAAAGGATGGAGCTGTAGCTGCTGGAGGTGATGACACCCTTGGCAGGGAATGGGCAATGTCCATTGTCCTGTGCTTTGTCTCTCTGCACTCAAAAGTCCTCCATCAGCACATAGACTAAAAACTTATAATTTATGTTTTAAAACATCCAGACTATGGTGTATATATTTATTTCACCCTCCAATGATGTTTCTATTCCTGTGGCTGCCACGTATTCATTAATAATGAAGCTTTCTGAATTAATTCAGAATAATGGAACTTTTTTATTCCATTCCTTCCCTTTCACACGCCAGCTTGCTCAGTGGGGCTCTATGCTGCCTCCACTGCTTGCAGCAAAGGTGACAAACCCACACCGTGAGCAATATGGAAGTGTTTGTTCCCGAGGACAAATCTGTAGCAAGGGACAGCAGCCCTGACTGCATGTAACTTGTTCTGGAAAAAATTCAGAACTCTCATCACTGACACAAGGGAGAAGAAAAATAAGTAGAAATCTTTTCTTGTGAAACTAAAACTTGTTTCCAGACTTGATAGTTTTGCAAGGAGATATGTTTATAATTCTACCTGGAAGCCAAGGAAGAAGTTAGTGCATGTGCATCACCAAAGCTGCAGAAAAAAAGAGTTGCCAAGATCAAGAAAAATTAATATCAAAGAAACATAAAGGTTATGCCCAGGGGTCCTGTTCTAAGTTGGAATATTTGTTCTTTGGGTGCAGGGCACAGATTCTCTCCTTCCCTATGCCCTGTGCTGGGTCCACATGTAGAACAATCCCTGCTTCTGACAGGCAGCGAGGGCAGAATATCCAAAGAAGAGCTGAGCGCAGGCAGCAGAGGGGGATGTTTTTCCCCGTGTGGGCCTGCACAGACTGAATGTAAACCTACCCTCTTTTAATTAAAAACCGTTATCCCATGTCCTGTCACAACAGGCCCTGCTGCATTGCTGGTCCTTGTCTTTCTTATAGGTCCCCTTCACATACGAGAAGTTTGCAATAAGGTCTTCCTGGAGCTTTCACTTCTCCAGGCTGAACAACCTGAACTCTGTCATTCTGTGGTCAAAGGAGAGGGTGAGGGGTGTATGGGAAGTGCTTTGCATGGACCATTGGGATCTGCAAAATTTAGCAACCTAAGTGCTGCCCAAGTCACTGGGGCACTGTCCTTTAGCTGCACAGGGAGCCCAGTACCCCAGCGAAGTGCTCATGTCAAAACGAGGAGGAATATTGCAGTACTAGATGGATTTGTACAGTTCTGGGTCTGCACACAACGTCCCTTTTCTGAAAGCTTTCAGAAGTTTATTTCAGAAATGCAGCTGGCATGGCTGCACTTGCAGGATGTTAGTGTTGCATGGATGGTTGTAAAACCTTTAAACTCTCAGTGACCAATGGCAGTGGTAAGAAGAGGTGTGCCTATATGATGATGCTGATAATAACAGCAGATAAAAAATAAGAATAATATACATAAAAATAATGTCACAAAGTGACATTTGGAAATAATAGAGACTGACTTCCAAGCCAAGTTCCCAAAACCCTTGGCTGCAGTAATAGCACCCCAGGCAGCTGAGCTGGGGACAGTTGGGCCAGTGGTATCTGGGACAGCAAACCTGAGCATTCACAGACTCAGGAGAGGAGGCAAAATGCCTGCAGTCTTTGAGTTTCTGAGGACTTCCCTCATAATGAACCGGTAAGATATGACATATCCTCTATTTTTCAAGCTGCATTGTGTTCAATGAAAGAAGAACTGTGGGGTTTTTTTAAGGCAAGCTGTGTTTTCTAAAGCCATTTGCATGTTGAGATGTGTTGCATCAGCTGAGAACAAATGCTGTGGCTTAAGGCTTGTGATGTGGCTGGTGTGACCGATGTAACCGCATGTGCTGGCTGGGGACAGAGAGGCAAAAGAGCACTCTGAGAGATCATGGATGTTGAAAATCATTTTTGAAGGGACACAAAAATAAAGCTGGCATGTGTGCGTCTGTCTTTCTGGTTTTAATCTCCTTCCCAAGATGAGACCCTGGTTTGTGATTTTGGGTTACTTTTTTTCTGCTCAGCACATTTTCGGGGGGCTTAAAAAAGCAGTCAGAAAGCAATCTGTTTCACAATACCTAGTTATTCCTTTTCTCTGTGAGTCAGAGTTTGCTGAGAGTTTATACTCTGAATTTTCTGGGAAAAAGTGTTCAAAAACCAAGTTGTTGGTTATTTTGGCAACTTATTATTTTCCAGACAATTCATCTGCATATTATCTGGGCTGGTTAAAGAAAATACCTTGAGGGTTAAAAAAAATGGTACTTGATGGTTCATAAATACTTTCCTGTATGAATTTTCTGTAGAAAATATTATTGACAAAAAGAAAACCCTAAAATCCACATGGAGTGTTTTAAAATTCACTCTTCTTATATCCATGCAGCTGCCTTTTTCCGTGTCAAATACACATGATCATTTTGGATGCAGTTGATTTATTTAACGTAGGCAAGAGAAAGGTTAAGGAATTTTTAAAGCTGGTACCCACGTCAGTGTTTTGGCTTCTAAACAAATGGTCTCACTGTTGGATATGCACACATTTTCCACATTTTCTCATCATGTTTTGTCTTCTGTTAATAGTCAGCTCCTGTTATTGATGGGATGCAACACGGGCAGCACCCTGACAGTTTGGCTCTTTATTTGGTTGTGTAACTCCAGGCACTGCAAGTTTGGCTGTGAATATTTGGCCGTCACCCATGTTGTGCAGTGAGCAGGAATCTGAAATTATGATGATGGGTATTTATTGTTTGTGTAATGACATTTTTTAGGGATCAAAGAGTGCCGTGCTTGCTTCTTCCAGGCACAGCTTGTACATATGGGGAAACAGGACGTTTGTCCTCTGCATCCTTTGGCCAGACAAGAGGCAGGAGGGAAAAGGGAATCAACTGGACCAACCCTGCACTAGCCATCCCACACAGGCTGGCCAGAGAGGTGCATAGATTTTAGGGAATTAGTCAAACATTACTCTTTAAAAGGAGGTGCCCAGGCGAGGAGTCTGAAGAGTTCATTATGGACACGAGGAGAGAAGTTCTGGAGGTTGTTTGCGTTAGCAACAGCCCCCTCTCCTGGGTCCTCTGGGCGTGGGCTGTGGGGTGAGACCTGTCTTGCTCTGTGCTGCTGTCTGATAAGCTCGGTCCCAGCTGGTTGCTTTCACAAGAGTGTATTTTCAACCAAGCAAGAATATTAGGCAGCCAGATTAGGGCTAAGGTTTGGCTATTGCATCTGGAGCAATTAAAGCAATTTCGTTCTGCAGATGTTACGGGAGAACAGCCTGTTGGCTTCATCCGGAGCTGTGCCTGTGTAAGGAATCCCAGGCTTTTGTGGGTATGATTCAGTTTATAGCTTCTCTGCCCCCTGCTTAGACATGTCTTCAAATCCTGTGTTTGCAAAGCATTCACAGCTCCAATCTCTTGCTGCTGTCCTCTGGCCAGTACTGGTGCTGTCTGTGGAGTTTCCAAGGTTTGGGAGCAAGAATGAGAGTCTTGGATTGGAGTTACTCTTGTCCTGGAGAGGATGTGTTGCCCAACAGCCATTTGTATTTTGGTAATAAAGAATACACACCTAGAAGACAAGCTCCTGGCATTTCTTCTTCTGACCTTCTTGTCTTTAAGTCCTGCTTCCGAGGGAAAAATGTATCTAAATCCTGGTGTAAGCAGGTACTTTTCCTGTTGGGCAGGCAGCCCTCCTAAGAAGGCTTGGAGCCAACATGCAATCCCTAGTTTTGGAAGGGTTACCCTGAAGTCTTTGTTATTTCTAATAGCTGAGTGGCTGTGGACCACGTAGGATGACACTACTTCTGCAGAAATGTCCTACATTCATTCTTTTATGTGCAGTGCTGTTATAGAAATGCCTATGGCTGTCATGAAGGAGGAGCAGAAGTGATGGGTCTCAGGCTAAGCCCATGTGCAGTCCTCAGTTTAATGAAGCAGCACCTGGGGCAGAGCATGGCCTGGACTTGGTCCTGTGTGCCATTCCCATGGTCCTGCATGCCATCCCCACTCGCTGCTGCATGACTGCACCAGGGCTTTTGGTATGTGTAAGTGAACCCATAGCCATGGAAAATACCTCTCCTCAAAATTAATCTCAGCTTAGGGGTGGTCTCCTTGAACACACCTTGTGCTTTGGATGAAGCCTGATTTTCTCCCTGTGCTGGGATATTTATACCTTTCAAACTGACGCTGTTTCAACCACCTCCTGAAACGCAGCTTTGGCTTTCAAAGGCCGACTGCTGGGGAGGTTGTTTTGGTTTCCCCAGCTCACAGTGCTCTGTCTGCCTCTGCTTTGTCTGCCCCTCTGCCGCCCTCCCCAAACCTAACCCAGCCATGTGGCCAGGGATTCATGCCTTGGTTGGAGTTCTCTCATTTAATTTTCATGCATCATTTATAGCTTTCTGCGGTGATTTCATAAAGTGAATGTATGTGGTTAATGCAGGGGGCTGACTGCGAGCCGGTCATGCAGCTGTGACAGAATGGTTGCTCCCTGCCTTTGTCATTATTTTCTGTACTTGGAGTGTGTTGGTGAGAAACTGCTTCTGGACTGAATATTCAGACTTGAAACTTGATTGCTTTCCTGAGGGGGGTAAAAAAAACCAAAACGGACTGCCTTCTCTTTCCTGGAAATCTGGAAAATTTCCCACATGCGACTTCTGGCCTTCAGACAAACCGAGCGAAAACCAAGCAGGGGGACCTAGAGGTGACTAATTTAAGAGGAGTGCAGGGCTCTACTTGTGTGAAATGATGGTAACTCCTGAAGCCAAGCTGAAAAACAACATCCAGCTGCCAGCAAGACTTTACACAGGAAACTTGCCTTCTGGCATGGACAGCTGTGCTCACCGCCCTTATGTTGCCCTCTCCTTGGGGCACGTTGTGTGGCCCTTGGTGGGCAAAATTAGGCTTGGAGGGAGCTAGTGGAGAGATTTTGAGATACAGCTGAGAGGAAGTGCTCTCTCCTTCTCACCCTTTCCCTTTTCTTTGGCCAGCTCATTGATTTCACAATTTCATTTGATATATTTAATAGATTTTCTTAGGCTGAGTGAGAGCATGCAGTGTCTGCATTTCTGGTTGCTTATCTTCAGTTGTTTGCTGGGTTGATGTGGATCATGTCAGGATAGAAATGACTAATGAGGGGAAGAGAAGGAGCCTGTCCTTATTGATTTCCATCTGGTTTGCCTGGCAGTGCTTGGAAATGTCCAGTTTGAAATGCCACATTTTCACAAGCTTGTGCCACCACTGAGAAGGTGATGAAGCAACACCGTGGATGGCCTTGAGCAGAGGTGGCCAACCAACCACCATGGGCTTCAAAACAAGGACTATATATGAGTAGACAAGTTTTATTTGTTGTTTTTATTGGGCCAGTTCAGTGCAAGTCCCATCCCTGGGGTTCATGGAGGTTGAGCACCTCTTCAAAATGGACCTTCATGCTTGCTGAGCTGGAGCTCCAGCGAGGATGTGCAGGGCATAGTGTGGTGAAAGATAAAGACAGCAAGTCCCTGTGAGTCAGGATGAAAACTAGAAGAGAAACTTAGAGCATGGATTGCACTCAGAACAATGCCTATCTGGAAGGTTTAAACCCAGACATGCTGTAATGGCTTTGAAGATAACCCAGAGGTGGGGCTTCAGCCATGAGATTTGGGAATGGGAATCCTTTTGGGAAGGCAGGACATCAGCAAGTACATCCAATCTCTCTGCTGGATGACATGCAGTAAAAGCTGGACTGGGATCCAGAACATAAAGCAGTGATAAAGAGACATGTTATGACCTTGTCTGCTGTTAGCAGCTTACACAGCCTGCCAAGGAAAAACCAGCCTGCATTACAAGAGCCATATGGTATTTTACTAACTCAGTGTATAAATCCCTAATACAATTAGAAGATCCAACTTGCATGCAGAATTAGAGCCTTTATGCTGCTTTATCTGGAGGAATTTTTGGATTGCTCAAGATTGTTGATATCAGGAAGGAATAAAACATATATGGATGGATAAAGGGCAGAGGGCCAACAATCTACTGGGTAGAGAAGTCATTTTCCTGGTGTCTGCTGTGAGAAATCCTCTTCTGGAGCTGTCCCTTGAGAGCTGGCTGCCCAGCTTCACAGTAGCAGATGTCTGGTCTATCAGAGAGAGTTTGTGCAGGATTCCTGAGCATGGTCAGGATTTCCACAGGAGATCATCATAAGCTACCCAGGGTAGGGTCAGGATGAAGGAAGCCTTGCACCCTCAGCCTCCTCTTCCATGTTGGATTTTTTCTGGATCAGACATGTGAGTGCAGTCAAAGCAAGAAAACAAACAGGCCTGATCAGTTTTTTCTCCAAATCTGACTTTCACTCGTAGGGAAATAACATTGCAGAACTAAAGACTTGTTTCATTTGCAGGCTTTTTGGTTCCTCATATCTCTGCTATTCCTCTTCAGACTTTGCTCTCCTTCAGCACTAACTAATGAAGGGTGGCTGTGTGAGGAGTTCCAAGGCACAGGGCTCTTCCAAGCTGCCTTGGTGAGCTGCCTGCATGTCCATCAGCATCTCAGTCCTTCATCATATCTATATTTCTCTTTGGCCCTTTTATCTGTGTTGGAGGGAATGTGACTCTTGTCTGGAGGGTTATAGCTGCTTAAACTGACCAGATGTCTTGTATGACTACACAAAGCCTGGTGTTTGGCTGTGCTGTCTCTCTTTTCCACACCTATTTCCAAGTGAATTGCTCCCGTGCTGGAGCACGTAATTGCAAAGTGTGTCTCTGGTTCTGCCCAACCGCTGGAGGGGACAGTGAGGTGGGAACGATTTACCCAGGGGCTTGTCAGGTGGTGGTTACCATCAGTTCAGAGCCTGAAGGAGGGAAGTGCTGTGGGATGATGTGTGTGAATAAGTAAGGTGTTTTAGCAAGAGTCGGATCCTGCAGGTGGTACAGCCCAGACCTCAGCCCAGTGAGTCCCATGTCCCTGAGTCCCCACATCCCTGCTGCCAGTGGTGATGGGCTCATCTTGCTGGGATGGGGGGCACTGTCATGTCTTCTGGGTGCCCATGGCAGCCCGTGTTGGGGTGGGGCAAGGGCAAGGCCAGACCACTTTCCCCCACTCCCTGCAACTCCGTGCATGGCAGGCACAGGCACTGGATTAAAGGCAGTGACTTTTTTCTTGCTGTGACCATCTGGCAGCAGGTTTCTGTGCTCAACCTGAATTTGTTTAATGGCTGGAACTGAAATAATGCATTGATTACCTGAAGTTTTCATTGGGATGAGATTTTCAGAAGTTTATTTGTTGGTCACTCCTATAAGAATTATTGCTTGTTCAGAACTTGGCCTCTCTGAGCTCATATTCAGATTGACTCACTTTTTTATTTAAAAAAACCTGGAGAAGTTCCTAAGTGGTGTTACAACCCTGGAGCAATTTTAACATGAGTAGAAGTATCTACACATACCATCAGGGGTGAAATTGTTGAAAGCTCCTTCAATGAAATGGCCAATACAGTGGCAATAAATTCAGAGGAAATGGACATTATCTGCTGATTGACCTTCTTGGAACGTTAAACAGCTTTTGCTTTTGCCTTGAGGCATCTGGCTGCCTGACATGGCCAATTATCCTATGATAACATCAACTTCATTGGGTCTTATTGCTTCATTATGAAACTGCTTTAGCTGATAATGCATTGCGATTAGCAGGCAAATATTCTTGGGAAGGGAGATTACTCCTCACCCACTGTTTGGCCTCGGAGCGGTGCCGTTTGCCTGCAGTGCAGAAGGCAGCGATGTGGGGAAGGTCCTTTCCAGCTCCCCGGGAGCTGCTCTGGCAGTGGTGATGCTGCTTCCCCTGCCGTCCCTCTTTCAGCTTCCCATTGCATCTCTGGATGTTTGGATCTTTTTCTTGCCCAAGTGAAATAATTTGTAAATGTTTTTATTTATGGCAGCATATAGCCATCTCTGGAGGAACAAAGATACCATGGTTTAGCCCTTGCTTGCCTGGAGCACCAAATTATTTTCAGTCGTAATCAGAGGTGTGCATAATGCTTAGTGCCACAATCCAACCTGGCATGTTGTCACAGTCCAACCTGGTATGTTTCTCCCTCTTTGTCCACATCACTAGAAAGAAACAGAGCCTTTCCACAGAAGCTCTTTATCTTTACACCCATCTCCTCCTGGCTTGTGGTGGATCAGAGCTTATAGCCATGACAGTGACGGGTGGCAGTACAAGTCCTGCACAGTGCCCCGTGCCTGGAGTCCTGTGAATGTGTGACACTCACCACTTCCATTGAAAAAGGGAGAGTAGTCCCTGAGGAAGGTGAAAAAGCATGAAAATACTGACTGTCTTTTGCAAATATTTTTTATTTTCTCTTTGTAATGGCCCGACAAACAGAGGGCTCTGGTGGAGGTGCAGCTTCTCTGGAGGAGACACCCACTGCAAGTGTATCGACACATTATGGGTTTCAGTGTCCATGAGGACAAACTACTGGGTCCAAAGAATGCATGCATGGTGCCTGCAGGAGTCAACAGGGAAGATTTTGGAGGCACAAACACCCTTTTGTGTGTATGTACATTCACCCCTGTGAATACACTTCAAGTGTTTGTGTTTTCTGGGCATCCTCCTTGTGTGCAAGCCCCTGGAACCTGCTGCGGACATGGACTCACTCAACAGGACGGTCCTGCCCAGGCTGGGCATCTGCCTGTACCCCCATCTCTGCATGCTGCCCAGCTCCTGGCAGCACCTAGCCTGCAGGTGGGGCCAGGCAGGAGCCAGTTTGCAGTTGGGGCTTTGTCTGTGGCTGGAGGACAGCGAGGGTCCAGATGGGAGCAGCTGAGGAGGGGAGATCAGAGGCTTAAGGAAGCCAGGGGAAATCAGCGGGCCTGGCGCAGCTGAAGAGGGAAGATCAGAGTCCTGGAGCAGCTGGGGGGAAGATTGGATTAGTAGTTGAGAGATCAGAAGCCCGGACTGGCTGGGGAGGGTGGATCAGACAGAGGAGCAGCAAGGAGATCAGAAACCCTGCTAACCCATGGAGGGGTTCAGGTGGGTCAGAACAGCTCACAGGGGTGAGACCAGATGGGGTGAGTGGCTTGCTGGTGCTGCCTATGTCTTCTGGGCTTCAATATGCATCAGTGAGTTTGGGCTTGCAGCCCCCCAGGACTGCACTGTGTCCCCAGCTCAACAGCAGGAGCTCCCACCCTGCCGAATCCACGCAATGCCAAGTGCAACATGGGTGATAACAGGGAGGCTCTTCCCAGGGATGCCATCCGGGTGAGGGGCTGTTTGCAATGGGAAGACAATTACATTGTATTTCGGTCTAGAGTTCCCAAGAGCTCCTAAAATGCTGCAATTCCTGCTAAGACTCTGACTACATCACTGCAAAATTTCCCCCCCCACCTGCAGGCACCATCCACCAAAGGCTGTGTTTGGCTAAATAGAGTCTAGACATCCTGCTCCTGACCCATCAGAGCATGGAAATGCAGCAACCGTAAGAGAGAAGGAGCTATTTAAGACAGATAACTGATAAAACAGCAGCTGTGCTGTTTCAGCTCATATGTGGCTTCCGAGATGGCACACCAGCATCACTGTGCAGGTCCACCACTCCTGGAGCTCACCCCTGGTCTTATCTCTGCACTGATTCTTGGAGCACCAGCTCCAGACAAACAGAACTGTGCTGGCAGCTGTCTCCCTCCTGCTGCGATCTTGGGGAGCCCCAGAGTGGGCAGAGCATCCCCCTAAGAGGGTAGGAGGGCACACGAAGGTGAGATGTGCCTGGCAGAGGGGTGGGCTCCTGCCTCTGCTGCTCAGGGTTGGGCAGCTGTTAGGAGGTTTGTGCTTTTCTGTCTGGTTTTCCCAAAGGAGAAATTGAAGTGAAGATGGAAGGCAAAGCTTTCTAGAGAGGAGAGAACCAATCACTTCTCTGGGCATGTGCTGTCCTGACATTAATTGCCTATTAATATTCTCTTTCTTGTGCTTCTTCCCCCTCCTTCCCTCTAGCAATGTGGCTTCATTTCACAACGCTGCTTGCTGTGGTGACAATGCCTGAACCTGATGCAGAAGTGTTGGGTCACCTTCCAGAGCTGTAGGGATACCTGGTAGGAATCAGAGGGTCACTCAGTGCTGCCCCTAAACCCACTGACCCCAATTTTGGGTTTGGTTGCTGATTACAGGGATGGACCTCTGGCTGCCGGGTGCTCTCACCTTCAGAAGTATCATCTTGGACCTTTGCCATGTGGACTTTTGTTGGTACAGCTGCTGAGGACAGTCTGTGCTGGGCTCCTTCCAGCTCAGACTTCGGTGTCCTCCAGGTGCTGGGCAGAGCTGTGGGTGGCTGGATGGAGGCAGCTTTATGGAACATGACTAATTGATTCGTTATGCCTTTCAGGCCCCAAAGGTGGGCTCAGACACCGAGGACACAGGGTCTGAAGAAAAGGAAGTGGAACAGGACCATTCAGAGTAGTCTTGGGTTTGGTTTTGCGGTCACAGGCAAGACATGGATTAACCATGTATGGAACTTCTAGAGGTTTTTCCATCTCCCCACGTGCTTTCTTCTGTTTCCAGTTTAGTTTTGTTATTTTGTGATGTTTCACTGTTAGAGGTGTTGTGTCTATCTGGGATGGAGGGCACTGCAGCACGAGCTGAACATCCCTGCACAGGCACCAGCCTCACTGCCATGGGGCGCATCGGAGCCACACACTGAGTGTCTCCCTACTCTGGAGGCAAACAGAGCCCCAGTCCTCATCCATGGGGTTCCTAAAGTCACAGCACATCCTGCCCCATGGAACCTGCAAGTGCCAACTTCTGGAGCTTGGGATGTGCCTGCTGGATGGCTAGAACAGAAAGTTAAGACAAGCTCATGCCAAAGGTAAGAGCAGAAGAAGTGGAAACCTGTAAACCTTTGAGCCATGTTATTTTGCTAAGCTGATAAGAGGTAGAGTGCATAATTTTGTGAAAAGGGGAAATCTCTGCTGTATTCATATGGGCTGCTCATGGTTTCACAGTTAAGTAAATATAGTTCAGAATAAGACCAGGTTAAAGGGAATTTGAGAACATAATGAATCTCAGAGAATTAACAGAACAGCTTTCAACTGAGATTACAAAAACACAGTGTAGTATAATGTTGAAATACCAATGTGGCTTCAGTATTACATAAAATAACCAAACAGAGATAAAACCACTGTTCTGTCCTAACATCAGCTGGTAATCTTATTACTGAGTTAATGCAACCACATGTATTATGATTACCATTTTTCCCTAACTTGAAAGGCTAAGTGAAGGAATGAATAAATGGCAGTAAAGGAGCACACATTAGTTTTGAAGCTCATCAAGCTGCAAAGCCTGATGCAAAGCAAAGCCTGATGACCCAGGCTACACCGTGCTGCCAAAATGTTGCCACTCCAGAACTGGATGGAGCAAAAGGGAGGCCTAGATTTTGGAGTGTGTGGAAGAGGCTGTGAAGGTGCTTCACATGCTCGTGTCAGCCTTTGTGTAGCGTGAGAAAGACTTTGTGTTTCTGGATAGGGAACGTGAGGTTAAACTGTTGAATTCATTGTAGGAGGGAAGGGAGGTGAGAGGGGTGAAAGTGTGTAATGACTGCTGGTTTCCAGAGGGAAAGCCCGGTTTTTTGAGTCTCCTGTGGAGCACGTGGCTTTTGGGCTGAGGCAGGACATCCCACAGGCCATTGGTGCAAAGACTGCCCATTGGGACATGGTGCGTCCCATGATGGATTAATTTGACACTCCATTGCATCCTTTCACATGGTCTGACGGGAAAATGAGTGAGAAGTTTACTGTGGTTTCGTGTCATTGGTCTATCAGTAGTATTATTGGGGGACTGAAAAATCTCCCTTGTTTGGCTGCCAAATGCACCATGCTAAAACAGTCATCCTTGCTGTGGCATCCTGGAAGGATGGAGAGCAACATGCAGGAGGAATGAATGCTCCCCAAAGCCATCCATATCCATCCACAGCATCCCCGAGGGCAGCACAGTCCAAGTATGAGAAAGACAGGAGGAAGCAAGGAGCATCAGGAGGTCAGGGGGAAATCAGTTATAAAAGAGTAATAATAATCAGAATTAACTATGTGCTTTTTCAGTAGAGTTTCTGCCAAAATGGTTACGACTTATGTCTGTGATTTGGGGTACAAAGAAACATTTTGGTCAAACCAGGGTCTGCTGTGGCTACAGTTGGGCAAAGGAACCGGCACCAGAGATGCTTGTTCATGGCAAGTGTAGATGTGATGTAATCAGGATGCTGCCATAGATGCTTTGGGTGCATTTTTTTCATGTTGTGTGGGAACAGTGGCCAGTATTTTCAGTGTTTTGACAACTTCAAGCTCTCCCACTGGTACACACGTCTCCTGGCTTCCTTGGTGGAGGCTCAGTGGCGAAGGGTGGGAAGTGGCCACGCACCCAGGGGTGTTGCAGATCTCATAGTGTTATTTGCAAAAGATGCCAAGATGGCTTGGCCCAGGGAAAACAAATACGTTCACATCCGTGTGCAGAGCCAAAATGATTTGCTCAGCTTTGAATTATAGTCCAAATGTTTTGAACTCTGGGATAATGCTGCTCACCAAGCCCAATACCTGAAAGGCCTCTTTTATGTGACTATTACTTTGGTGACCAAAGTGCCAGGGTTTTACAAGAGCTGCTTATCCTTTGATAAAACAAAATCAGTGAATTTATGCTGACAGCTTCAGATGCCGTGGAAACCTGAGCAACCTTTCACCAGCATATGTTGCTTGCCGGATCCTTCCTTAAGAACAAACCACAGAAGCATCTTTAGTAATTTAATGAGCAATAAAGAAGACCATAAAAAACCAAGGATAATTAAATGCAATGATAGATTTTAGCACCCTAAATGGTTACCAGAAGTGCTTAATCAAAACTAAGGTTTCTGCAAGGCAGAATGAATGGCTCTTTGTTGCCCCATAATAAAATAACATTTAAAAATGAAATGCAAAGAAAGATTTGGGATAGCATTGAAATAACAGAATCATTAAAAATCATCACAGCCTGCAGCCTGATGCCCCTCTGATGCTTGAGTAAAACAAATAAAACAAAGCAAAATTAGGGAGATTTTGTATATTGTTTTGATCTCTGCTTCACATTTTGAAAATATTTATGAAGAGTACTTCAATAAAATTTGGCTTGTAATTTTTTGATTGGGAGGATGAACAAAATAGATTGATAGTGCTAAAGGTAAATCAAGGATATGACTTTTTTTTCCACTTCACCCTCCTGATGTTGGAGGTAAATCCTAGAGCATGAAACAGTGGCTACCTAGACAGAAGGAAGGGTGATGTGCATGTGTGTGTGTGCTGTCAGGATGGAGTGTGCATGTACTCCAGCCTTCCTGCTTCTTTCCTTTCAACAGCACAAATAACAAACTTACGAATGTACTAGCACTGCCACAAATTCTTTGCTAGTACAATAGTCTTCAGGAATATCTCTGGATTAATTGCACGTTTTTATGCAACAATATGATGCTAACCGTTTACACTAAACCATATTTGCTCATGTAAATTATCTTAATTGGAATATTTCTTAGTTTATAATTGTGAGGAGAGGTTTAGGTTAGGAGGAGTTTCTTCACAGAAAAGGTGATTAGACACTGGAACGGGCTGCCCAGGTTGGTGGAGTCACAGTCCCTGGAGGTGTTTAAGGAAAGGCTGGACGTGGCACTTAGTGCCGTGGTCTAGTTGACAAGGTGATGCTCTGTCAAAGGTTGGACTTGGCGATCTCAGAGGTCTTTTCCAACCTGACTGATTCTTTGATTCTGTGAACCCACGGAAGGCGCATCTCTCTGTCCTCATGCAACGCGCAGAAGAACTCTGCAGCCCTGTCTTGGCCGCCGCTTTCCCCCACCAGTGCACAGCAACCTGAGGCTGGGGGGAGGCTTGGAGAGGTGGGGACCTTTGTGACCCCAGGAAGGGCTGCAGGGCAGCCCTGGCAGCTGTGGTGCTGAGTGCTGAGGCAGCTGCAGGGCGGTGCTGGCACGGGGGTGAAGGCACCAGAAGGTGCCGCGGGGACACGTCCGCTCGCTTTGTTCGAGGTGCGGGGTGGAACCGATGCTCAGGACTTCAAAGCTCTCCTGTGTCATCCAGCCTGGGGCTGCCGTGCCGCAGCCTTTTTCACCAGCGATTAGACACGTAGGTAGGTAGACGGGAGGAAATGCTGGGCCGTGCCCCCCTCGCCCCCCGCCAGCCCCTTTGTGCTCCCTGCCACAACCAGGGACAGGAGCAGCCCGGCCTTTTTGCCCGTATTATTCGCACCATCTCCCTGACAGGCGTAGCAATATACCGAGCTATCTCAAGCTGGGACTGTTTGAATGAGGAGAGATTAAAAGAAAGAAAAAAAAATTAAGAATGAGATTTGAAGAATCTCACCGGAGCCTCGTGCTACAAACTGCTGCTTCAGGAGAGTGTGGGGATGGGGGAGCCAAAATTGCAGCCGGGGAGGGGAAGGCAGAGCTGAGCTGCATTGCTGTCTACGTGTTGTCATCACTTAATACGCATTATCCAGGCAAGCGGGGTGTGTTAGTGATGAGACGGGACTCTGCTACGCTGCTGCATTTAAAATGGGGGTTTCTTTGGCTTTGACTCAGCAACTCCTCTAAGGGGAGGATGAGCATCGCCCTTTAAGAGCTGAGATCTAGTTAAATTTTTTCAGCATAAAAACCCCAGGCAATATCTTTGTAGTCCACTGCAATGATGTGTCACTGTATCATATGCCCAGAAGAATTATGCCCTGGCTCACTATCACCGGTCACAATCCAACTATATTTAAAGGAAGGGGGAAAAAACACATATCCTTTTTTCTTTTAATTAGACTTATTTTTTTTCTTGATTTCACTTATGAAGATTCACAATGTATTTGCTTAAGGACGTCCAATCTTGATGTTACGTAAATATTGTCAGTCTAGAGCATCATAAAGCAACTATATCTGAAACACTTGCTCAGTGCAGTCTCAGAGGCACTAGGCTGTCCAAAAGTGTTAATGCAGGCAGGCTGCTACTAAAGGAGCTTTTGCAGCTCCATCAGACGTATTAATTTTGAAGGGTGTTTCTTTGAGCATTAAGCCTTTCTCATGCTACATGCTGTTGGCACTCTTTTGTCTTACAAACCTTTTAAAATTTATCCCAGGACACTTCAAGTTGAGTCTTTCTCTTTTTTGGGGGTTGGATTTTTTTTTTTTTTTTTGACACTGCCTGTTTTCTGTCTTAACTCAATAAACTCAGAGGGGATGAAGGGCTGTGTGAGAATTTCAAACTCCCTGCAGGATGGTTTGGGAAAAGATGATATGGAAAGAGGAAAAACAAAAGCACATGTTGCCAAATGTATGCATACTTTACATCACCATTTTGTATGGTAAAAGGGCCTGGTTTGTATGTATTTTAAAGATGCAGAGGGAATAAAAATATTCAAATACTTTGGCAACTCCAGCACACTTCCTTTCTTTTTTTTTTTTTTCTTCTGGCATAGAGCACTTCTTCTGTAACTGGCTAGGACAGTTATTGAAGAGTGGTGGATTTGCCAGTTGCCATAAGAAATTTCTGTGGTTACCATGGTGGTGTCACTAGAAAATTCAAAATACAGTGCAAAGTAAGTTTCTTTGAAATGAAAGCAGAGAGGTACAGGGTAACTGCTGTTTAAGTATTTGGTTTTAAGAGTGTTGGGACTTGATCTGGTGCTGGTGCAAGCAGATCCAGTGGCACTGCAGCCGTGGATGCCCATGGAATCACACCTCCTTGTAGCTGAGGGGGAACCTGTCCTTTGGCTCAGACACTGTGTCCACTCACAACCCACATCTCAGCACATCCTTTTGAGGATGTGAACATCTGTGCAAACCCTACCAGCCTTCTTGCCCCTGTGAATGGTCGTACATGCCCAGTGGAAGACACCAGATTCAGCTGGAGCTGCTGATTTTGTGATGCTTTAGATCCAACTCCTCGTCCCATGCAGAAAGTGTCACTGTCCATGGCAGGGCGTCAGAATGAGATCATCCTTAAGGTCGTGTTCTAACCCAGCACATTCTATGATTCTCTGATATTGCCAGCCTTCGAGATTTTGTTGGGGGTTAAAGTTCTGGGCCATAGATTAGAATTTCCACTTTCAGGGTCAAAACCATGATTTTGAAAAGAAAAAGCTAGAAACTTTTGAAAGAATAATATGCATTCTTCAGAAAGAGCTGTGTGATTTCTAAGCTTAGTTTATCAATCAGGAGATGACAACTCTCATTCCCAAGACCTGAACTCCCCAGCTTTCCTGGTATCTCAGGAACATCAGGCAGTGGCTGCTGTAGATGGGTGAAGATGGAGGCTGCTTCCATGGGCTATTCTCTTAGAGGGAAAATCTCATCCTTCAGCGTGGCAATTCATGTCTGAGAGGACCTGGAGCAGCTGACATGGAAAGGCTGCCTGCTCAGTGTCTGCTCTATAAATAGTGCTATTAAATCTGACTTTTAAAAGCACTGAAAAGTCCTGTGAGACAAGACACGCTGCCAGGAAGCACTTATGGCTGGGGTTTGTCTGCCTACCAAGGTGAAATGCTGAAGCATCTGCTCCTCAGCTGCTCTGAGGGTGCTGTAAAGTCCAGAGAAATCACCTCCCCTCCCCATCCCTGTAAGAGGACCTCTCCTGCCTGTCTGCTGCCAGGGTGGCGGGACAGCCTGGGAGGGCTGGCAGGCACCCGCTCACATCTGGGCTGTATCTTCAGCATTCAGGTTCTGGCCTCCCAGAAGTTGGTGTATCCACACTAATCAGCAACACCTTGGTTTAATATATACTGAAACAGGTTTTCCATCCTTTACATATGAAGTGCTACATGAAGAACATATTAATGCTCTTAAGCAAAGTCTATTTGGGCAGGAAAATGCCAACGAAGTGTGACGGAATCCATGTGAGAAGGAAGTAATTCCTTTTATTCCATCTCAGCAGAGCTGTCCCAGGGCCAGCATGGTGAGGACCATTGAAGGAATTAAGGCAAATCTTAAATATTCAAGTTCAATAATTAGAAACGTTATTACATCTCTCTGGCGGTGAAATAGCAAGTGGCAATTTCTGTGCCTTTCTTCATAGGCCCTGGGGTTTCCTTCACTGGAGTGAAAGGATCCATGGACGAGAATGTGACAGATGGGGAACACAGAGAACTTCAGATGTGTGTGACTGAGTTAGTAACTTTAGTAAATATAAAAATATCAGTAGTGCATAAATGTCATTTTTCAACCGGAGATAACCCCACCTGTTTGGAGCTGACAGTTTGCTTTCCAACTTCTTTACACATTGTTTATCTCAGAATTGTTTTTTGAGTATTTAGAGCTGCAGGACCAAGTCCTCTGCATCTTCTCTAGCAAACACCCCTGCATGAGGTGGCAAAAGATATGAGAGGGAGAGAGAGAGAGAGAGACCTATTAACCTTCATGCTTTCCCCTTTAAAACGGGAAGATTTCGGGAAATGCTCATAGGTGGAATGATTGTTAATACATATACCACTTTCTGAGGGTAAACAGTTTCTTGATGTTCACCTGGAATTCTCCTTTATCTCACTGTTTTGCTTCTCTCTCCCCCCTGGGGAGCATACACGGGTTTCGGTGTTTATCTTCTCTGAGCTGAGCTCCTGAGGGGTTGTCGAAGGCTGATTTTGCTGCAAAAGGGCCCGAGGGGATGAGTGCAGGCTGTGAGTGCTGGAGCAGCTGAGCTCCATGGGAGCACCCGCCAGACGAGCTGAGCCTCTGGGTTTGGGTGTCCCTGTGGGCAGAGGGAGAGGGAAGAGCTGCACCCGCACAGAGCACAGGGGTCGGGCTGAGCTTGGGGCTGCCCCCAACCCCCTCAGCAGCCCACGCTGAGGGACACAGTGCCCTGTGTTGTCCCTCTACAGCTCTGCAGAGGGGCACCTGTGGGGACAAAGTTTTTCAGAGTGACAGCGCAGCAGATTGTCCCACGGGCAGCACGGTGAGGAGCATTGCTGCTGGGAGCCTGCTGCTCTCCTCGGGGAAGTACAGAGGGCTTCCCCCTCTCTTGGGAAGCCTGTGGTGGCTTTGGTTGGCACCACATGTTGTCACCTCCTGCCCCATCCTCTGTGCAGCCCAGCAGAATGAAGGGATGAGCCCGGGCTGATCCCAGCTCCTGCCTGGGAGGTGGCTCTTTCTGTGCTTTCAGGGTCTCATAAACTAAGGAGGCAAAGACATTTCTTTCTTCTCTGTTCCTGTGCCCCTTCCCGAGGCCCATTATTCCAGGAGTGAGCTCCTCCTGCCCCCATGTTTCCCTGCTCTCTGGCAACTGTGTGGCTTTACGATGGCAAGAAAAGGTGGTCCCCAGATAACTATTTGGTGTATGCAAACCATGCGGCTTTAATGGAATTACCTCAGCCCTGCTAGTAAATAATTTATAGGAGGCAGTAAATAAAATATGTTTCTGTGTTCCAAAAAAAAAAAGAGTTGTCAGGCAGCAATGCCTGTTGAGGAGGAATTAACCCAGAACTTCCCCATGTCAGATCCTGGCCAGGAGTGGGACCTGCTGGGCAAAGCATCCGAGCACAGAAGAGCTGTGGGGAGGGGAGTTCAGAAAGACTGTGCTTTGGGCAGTGGTGCCAGGGGGCTGCTTGCTGTTTGACTGCCTGTGAGCATCCGTCTGTCTGTCTGTCCATCCCGTGGGGCATTTCCGAAGTCGAATCTCGGTAGCCTTGACCGTGAAACCCGAGCCCGGACCGCTTGACCTGAATTTCCGAGGCACCCGCTGCAGCCCCACAGTGTCACCGAGCCCCGATTGAAACCCGACCTCTGTCACTAATGGCATTAACGGGAGCTGCGGGGCCAGGGCAGGCGGCAGCCTGGGGTGCCCGGAGGGCCTGGAGAGGCATGCTCGGCGGGGGATGCAGGATGCCTGACGTGGGAGGATGAAGGGTACTCAGAGCGGGATGAACGGAGTGGTACAGCGGCAGGGTAGTGGGATGTGTAGAGGGGAGAATGAAGAGTGTTCGAATGGATATGGATGGAAGGGTGCTCGGAGGGGTGCCCAGAGGCGTATCAGAGATGCCTGGGTGGGAGGATGAAGGGTAACCGGAGCGGGATGTGTGGAGCGGTGCCTGGAGGGGAATGAGGGGTGATTAGTGGGGCAGGATGAAGGATACCTGCGAACATACACTGCTGGGGTTGCAGGATGCTTGGGGAGGACGGAGGGTACCCAGAGGGTGATGATCGGCGGGAGGCCGGGGGTGGAATAGACGTGCGCGGAGAGGGGTTCAGGGACAGCTGCCGTGCCTCACCCCTTTCTCGTGCCCCGCTTTAGGATGCAGGGGCCGCTCAGAGGCGCAGATCCCCAGGCCCCGGGGATGCGCTGCCCGGCGGCGCCGCGGCCGCGGCTCGTCCCGGTCCCGCCCGGTCCCGCCCGGGGGGAGCCGCAGCCGGTCCCCCGCTGGCGTGGGGGAGTTCGGGCCGGGGAAGGCGGCAGCGGAGATTTACGATGCGGGAGGACAGAGCGTGAAAGCAGTATATCATCATCAGGTTGGGCTGAAAGAAAGAAAACATATCTTCAACAAAAAGCGGGGCTTCGCAATTCAGCTGCGTTGTTAGGACAACGCAAACTATCCTTGAAATGATTAGTTCCACTTCAAAGGCATTTACATTCAACAGGGGCAGACGCAGCCCTCTTTTTATGTCGCCAGAGGAGGAGAGAAAAAAATAATAATAATAAAAAAAAAAAAAGGCAAGGAGGAGGGGGGGAGGCTTTTGTGCTAAAGAGAGTCATATGTTTGCTTCTTCTATTTATTTTTCCTCATTGAGGGGACACTTGCATAAGACAAACAGAGCTCTAGCAGCCTCGAGGCGCCAGGGCCACTGAGTGGGGAGGTGGGCAAAGGGGTGGCCAGGCAGATAGTTCGGGGACTGCTTGGACTCCCCCCCTTTCCAAATGGGAAGCTAAAAGACAACGGGGAGAAAAAAAAAAAAAAGAGAAAAAGGAGAAAAAAAATTCCCTGACCTCAAGAGCTGTCTTTCCTGGGACACCTAACTTGAGGAAGTGTGACATATGTTTGGTTTGATCACAAAGACTCAGGAGTATCCTGGCAGAGTTTGGGAAAGATTTGAAGACTGAGATGTCTCCACTCTGCTCAGGAACTGGTTTCCATATGGTGGCCTAGACTGGGAAGAAGTTTTTGCATCTGAAATCAGGTATCTAACCTGCTTCCCAGAGGCCTCTGCACGAGAAAACCCATTTGGTGTGATCCGGGTTATCCTGGATGTCATAGGAAAGAATGTGAGAGAGGAGAAAAATTCTGGGATTAGCCCAAAGGCAACGTTTACCTTACCCCTGCCATTTCCCCAAAATCCAACCCATCTCCCCTTCCCCTGATTCTTACATCCAAATGAACCAGGACTTCTCTCCTATTTCAAAGCAAATGACTTACTATCGCTCCCAAAATACCCACTGATATCTTTCCCATCATGCTTAGTGCTGGAAGTCAAAACCAAGTATAAACTCCCCCTCTCCAACCCAAACTATGGACCCTATGTGGAGAGTCATCTGTGTTAATGGAGGGATTCCCCATCACCTGAAAAGTGTTGCACCAACATGTGCGTCTGTGGTAGGGGGTAGAGGGAGGCTTTGCTCTCTCCCTCTGTTCCTGGTGCTGCTTTTTGCCTGACATTTTGTAGCTCATCCTTGGGTTAGACATCATCATTCCATTGGAGAAGGAAATTGAAATTGTAAAAGATCCTGGACCACAGTTTTTAAAAATATTTTGTCTCCCACAGCTATCTCAACCCATATGAACTGAATTATTCTCCATACTGGTGCTGATCAAAAATCTCTCTTTCAAGTCACTTCTGTGGGGAGGTTAACACTTTGCACATTGGAAACCTAACAACTATATTTGTTTTTTTAAAAAACCCCACATTTTAAAAGGTGTTGTGAACATTTTAATGCCTGCACCCACAAATTCTCTGCTCTAGTCCTATTGGAAAGCCAGGGATGACGTCAGCCCCAGCTTTATGAAATAAACAGCAACGTACAAGTTAGTGTTTGAAAATGAAATCCTTATTCCAGACAAATTGCAGTTAAATTCAAGGTTTAACTGTTCTGTGATCATTGTTTTAGGTTATGAACATGCATGTGAGTCGTTCCTGATCTATCCAAGAAATTCCCTTCCTTTTTTCCCCCTTTCTCCATTCTGCCTCTTATTTTTCATCAATGGTTTTTCACAGGCCTGGGGAGGCTCAAATGAGGAGAGCTGGAGATGTCAGTGCTCACTTTTAGTTAGTTTCATCCAGGTTTTGGTCTGGAGAGCTGTGGTCCAAGGAGGACCAGTTTGGTGCTGAGTCTTTTTTAGACTGTGTGGGTTAAGAAATCATGTGCTGCAGTAACCAGCACGTAGAGATTAGAAGTGAGTCTTTCTGTGAGATCAGCTCACATGGTGGTGTTGGTAACCAGGAGAAATATGGCCAAAAATGTGGCAGTGGCTTTAGAAAGGAAAGTGGTAGTGCTTTTTTATTTTAGAGAATGAATGCCAGAGATCTGGTGCTCTGGAAACAGAAATAAAACTACAAAAATCGTAATAAAAGCAAGATACTCTAGAAAATTAATAAAAAGGGGATGGTCTTGAGAATAATATTAAATTGGGAAGGGAGATAGGAGAAGTGCTGGATGCTGTGCTGTGTGAGGAGCACCAGAGCTCAAAAGTGAAGCTGCCAGTGCTGCCAGCCTGAGATGCGTTAGTCAGTGTTAGTTTTCATTCCTAAAGATAAAGATGTGTTTTCAGTCAGAAAAATTCATTTTTATTGAATTCCCTGCAAGCTCGTACTTTTAAAATGTGTTTTTCATTTCTGACTCTCTTGTTTTATGAAACACTGGAAACACGAGAGCTTTTCAAATATCTGAAGAACGATGGGAGCTTTACATTTGTTCTGTCATTTACTCTGTAATTTATCGAGTCATTATCAGGAAACAAATGCTGATGTGTGTTTGACCTCTACAGCGTCTTCTGATGTGGACCTTTCCCTCCTTCCAAATGTTATTGGTATTCTGCTACCCTTCCCTTAAATATTGGCAAGGTTGCTGGGATCACCTGGCTGAAGGAAGGAGAGGAACATCTTCTCTTGAGACTCCCAGGTTTGGTTGGGTGCTTGTAAAAGAGAAACATGCCAAGTAGAGAGGGATTTTTGGGAGGCTGGCAGCTCAGTGGGATGAGGTTGAGCGAGCCAGCAGCATCTTGTGTTCCCTGGGCTCAAGAGTAGTCATTTTGGCTTATTTACCCCAGGTGATCCATGCCTGTCCATGGCATTAACTAGGACCAGCTTGTGTTTTTGCAGGCAGGTGCTAGTGGCTGTGGCATCATCCAAGGTCATTTTTTGGGAACAGGAATGAAGCATAGGGCTGTTGGTGAGAAATGCACCCACTTACTCCAGGCCCTTTTGCAAATCTGCTGATTGCAGTAGAGACGCAAAGCTTGGGTGAACAGGGAAATCCTCTTGGATTTGGGAGTTCAGCCCAAAGGCCTGATGCTCTGCTCTGGTGTCCTTGCACAGGAGAAGCAAAGAGTGAGAGGACCAGCGCAGGGGGGGAGCGGGCCAGGTGAGGAACGCCCTTCCCCATGTGGGCTCTTCCCCTCTTGTTATCCCCTTGTCTTTCCCTTTCTCTGATTTTTGTGTGCCTGCGTGTCTCCCTCCCCTCCTCCTTGTCCGTGTGGCTCCTCTCCCATTCTTGTCTCGCTCCACCCTCCGTTTCTCTCGTCTGCCTGCCCCCACCCCTTTTGTCCTGCTCGGCTGCTCGGCATCGCTTTTGTGTGCTAATAGCAGCCGACTGCCACTGACTCAAAGGATCCCAACGCCGCTGCCATCGCCCCCCGGCTTTTAATGCAGCTCCTGAGGGCCAAGGAGGCTCCTTTGTACCGGCCGTGCAGCGTGGACGATGCCCACTCCTGGGATTTGTTTGTGAGTCCCCTCTCGCTGGGTGCAGCATCTTGGCCACGACTGCCATGGCCCGGAGGGGACCGTGCTAGTGGCCAGAGCAGCATTCCCCCTCCCCCCGTTTAGATTGGAGACCCCATGGAGAGTGTGGTGGAAAGACAAACTGGAGCTGCAGTAAGGTTTTCCAGACTACTTTAGGCCACCCTGAACCTTCCTGGATGTGCTGGAACCTGTGCGGCAGGAGCCAGGGGAGAGGACTTGCACCTCCATGGGGGTGAGGGAACCCCTCTCTCCTGAGACCCTCCAATGAGACTCCTTGCAGTCCCATTCCCATCTGAAGTGTTTCTTATTTTGTTCAACTTAAGCATTCAGGGAGATAGTTTCCTGTGGGAGCTTTTCCTTTGAGAAGATGGAATTTGCTGTTTATTATATGGCAGATGCTCGTGGCCCAGAGCAGGCTCTGGGAATTGGCCTCTCCTGTGTCTGGAGCACATTCCCATGAGGGCATCATCCTTGGGCGCCATGGGGCATGAGCAATCCCCTCCATTTGGGAACTGGGTGCTGGTGGGGCAGCAGCTGACGATGTGCGTCGATAACTCGTTCCTACCACATACTTTGCCACTCGCATTCCCAGCACTCACCTGGCAGGAGCTTTGCCTAGTGCTCCTCCCTGAATCCCACAAACTCTAATTCTCACAGGAGCCATAGTTGCCCCTTTTCCCCCACGATGACAGCATGCCACATGCTTTATTGCTTCTGTCCCTCCTGGGAAGTCTCTGATTGCTCTCGGGAGCCGCCACGCTCGGCCGAGCGCGTCCCACTTCCATCCCAGTGTGCGGGCGGGCGGATTCCCCCTCTTGGAGCAGGGACATGGACGCAGGGGTCTGGTTTGCATGGCAGCGTTTTCGTGGCTGGATAATGTTTGTTGCAACTCGGTGTCACATTTGTTTTTCTGAGAGCCACATTCCTTGCCCTGATTTTGTCCCGGGGAGCTCCAGGCTGTGGCTGTGTGTCTGTACCAAGGTCAGCAGAAACATGACTCGACCTCCCAGCCCTGGGAATGCCGGGATGCTGGGTGAGGATGCTGCGTGTCAGCCAGGCAGTGCTGAGACCTTTAGTACTGGCTGCGAGGAAGGCAGGAAGGGGTGATGGAACCTCCCTCTGGTACATGCAAAAGAGTGGTAGAAAATTCTAAGGAGGCTCAAAAAAAAAAAAAGAAAAAAAAAGCAGCCAGGTACCAGAATAAATATTTCTAAAGAAATCAACCAATGTCTCTTCTAAAAGGAAAATCTGGAAAGTCGAGTGGTATTTCTCTGTGGCCACATATTTCCTCTGAAGCTGTGTGGGATCATTTGTAAGTAGCCCGTGCACTGCTGCTGTGCTTAGATTTAAAGGGAGCAAGAATCAGAGTGAGTGAATGCATTTTTCCTAATCACTCACCCTTTTCAAATGGTTGAAATATTTTTCCCTGACACTGTGTTTTCTTTTGTCTGAAGAGAACAAGTAGAAAAAAAATAGCAGAGATAGAGGGAATAAATGCTAATGAGATGTTAAATGAAGTATTTATATTACACACTGATAGATCTCATTTGTACACCTGGGGTAAACAAACTTAGTAAAAGTAAAAATATATGTTTTTAAATGTATGTACACAGGTACAGACTGGGATATAAGTTGCTTGACATCTTGTGGATGTGCAGATACGTGTTTGAATGCACAGGTAGACAGAGATCGAGAGAGAGTGAGATAAATCCACCTGTGCACTGCTGTAGCTTTGCTTTGCAGATGTGTGGGCTGGAGTGAGCAAGTCCCTCCGTCTCTGATACACCCCTCAGGTTGCCCTTTATTTAAAAAAGAAACAGGCTCCCTTAAAACCCACTGCAGGTTGAGATAAAACCAGGCAGATGCTAATGAACACCAAGAGGTTTGAGCCCCCCAAGGAGGAGCTGTGTGCAGGTTTCCACAGCACGCTGACCTTTTGTGTGAGTGCTTCACCCTGCCACAGAGTCAGCCTGCGTGACCTTCTGGAGCGTGCAGGACTTGCAATGTCCTGGAGAGAAATCTTGTCCCTGCTGAATCCACCACAGCATCCCAATGCCAGCCAGAGCCAGAGACAACACCGGTAGTACTCGCTTTTCTGGAGATCACACACCATCACTGCTGTCAGAGAGGAATATAAAAAGCCTGGTTTATTAATCTAGTACAGCCTTCTACATATTAAAAAATAGTTGTGCTATTAATAATGAATTTGTCACATTTCTCTGTCAGTTCCAATTTGTGTTACTTCCCAGCTGGCAGCAGGCTTTGTCAGCATTGTAGTGTGAGCTGGCAGAGCTCTTACCTGGCACCTTGGCATCTCTGCCCTGTGCCGTGTGGGCAGTCCCCAGGACACCTGGGTGTTGCTTACCAGGGCCTCCATCTCTCCCATCTTTTGGAAAAGTGCCCCAGTTCTTAATACCTTAAGAAAAGAAAGACTGGCTTGGCTGGAAAATGTAGTCTGAAAGGAGTTTTCTATTCCTTGGGAAACTAAAAAGAATCAGAACAGTAACACACAGGTTTTTAAATGAAATGACCCAAAAAGGATTTTATTTTCTCTGAGCAGTTAAGTAGTGGAGCATGGATGCCACTGGTAACTGGTAAAACAGTTACTTAAACATTCCCAAATAAGTCTGCTTTTCCTCCCCGTAGACCAGATTTGATTTAGAAGTGGTGGAGCACAGGGGATTGCATCAAATAATACCTGTTATGGCCATCAGCATCTCCTGGCAGCGGCCGTTCTGGCAGTGAGAGTGGTGAGCCCAGCCTGTGCCTCCCAAAGCACACCTATTACTGCACTCCAGCAGTCCCTTGGCACAGAGAGGGTACAGCAGCATACAAAGCACCATTAAATAGGTATTATAGACTCCCATTTCAGTATAGGATGGAGAAAACACTTGAAAGTGACAGTGTAAATAAATATTGAGGGTGTTTAGGGTGATGTGGTAGACAAGGGTTTTGAAGGAAACTTCTGTTACTGGGAGTGTTTGTTTATTTTCTCAACTGTCATTGCTTGCTTGCTTGTCAAAGTCCCTAATCAAAACACTTGCTTATCCAGAGAATGGGTTCTTGAATGCCTCAATGGGGAGCATGGCAGTGGGTGGTGCTGGCAGGGTCCTGTGCCCCTCAGTGTGGGCAGCTTGTGGAGCTCTGGTGGGTGCTGCTGGGACAGGTGTCTCCCTGACCATCCCAGAGTCCCGGTAGAGAACTCTGCTGTGAACTTGCTGGGTTATGGCTTATCTGGGTGGCTTCTGCCCTTCTCCACTGCTGTTTGCAGCTCTACTTGTTGAGAGGCTGTGGCTCCCTGTTCAGCGAGGTGGGACAAGGAGGTGACCTGGGGGCTTCACGTGAAGCCATGGGTGGAGGAAATCATGCCCTGAGCCTCCTTGGGGCTGGCAGTACCTGGAACATTAATGATGTTGTTCCCCACTCTCAAAATCCACTTTAGTACAGTGGTAAGTGACCCCACCTGGTGTGTGGGAGACCTGGGTTTGATTCCCGCCAGGGAGACAGTGTTAAGAGTTGGACTTGATGATCCTTGTGGGTCCCTTCCAACTCAGAATATTCTGTGATTTCATGGTGTGGGGATGGAGGACCTCCCCTCTGGCAGGGAGGGGAGGGGTGAAGTCCTTAGAGCTGTCATTGCTGTGATTTTCAAAGCACTAAGTCCTTTTTGCAACGCTGTTCTGTCTACGAGATTCCTTTTCTTAGCAGTGAGCTTTCTGAGCTTTGCTGCTATTGCCTGTGCCACATGATTTTAAATTATTGCTGGTGCCCCTGTGTACATATCCTTTGCTCTCACTCCGTGCTGTTATAAAATCTTTTGTTAAAGACCCCAAATTCTACTTGCTGGCAAGCGCAGGTGCCAAGACATCGGCTGCACCACCAAGTATCCACCCTGTTCAACCCACCGGGCACAAGGGGCAGAGGCAGAATTTCCCCTTGTTTTTAAAGAAGAGATACAGAAAAAGGAGAAGGAGAACCATGAGCTGTAGTTACAGAGTGTTTGTTTGTGGACACTTGCCTGTATGTTGAAGGATGGGTGCTCTCAGAAAGTTCAGCAAATGACAGGCCAGTTTGGAGCCACGTGAAACCAGCTTCATCGAAGAGCTCTGGGAATGTACAAGGAAAATATTATTCTAAATTATTAACCTGAGATGGAAATGGGATAGAGATGGAAATGTGTCTCCAGGCTGTACCACACACCACGTGCTCACAACATCTTTGCTTAACAATTGTATTGGCACAGGAGTTGTGGCCACACTGAGAGGGGATCCTGGTAGTGGTGCTGCTGCACCTCTGGGCTCCCAGGATATAAAGAGGCTCGGGAATTATTTTTAGATCAAATGTTAAGTGACACCTGGGCGCTTTTAGTGAGCCATCCATGACAAACCTCTTTGGTGAAGACCATAACAAGAGATTCTCCTTGAATGGTGGATTCAAAGTTAGTTTTGTAGAGTGAAAAAAAATCTATAAAATATGTGTGTGTCTGTGTATGCATATCCATCCACGAAAAGCCCAAAGCTTGTTTATAATTTGCTGGAGAAATACAAATGTGATGGTTGATCTTTCTTTTTAACTGAATTGAATATTAGCATTCCGGACTTGACTTTTCCATTTCTGTTCTGCAAAAGATTACACAGGAACCTTTTCAGACTGCAATATGAGTGAGCCTAATGAATGTGTGTGTTCAGTCTAATAAATTAATGACATTTTATTTTTAAAAATATGTGTTTTTCAGTAACTTAGACTGAAGCACTCAGAAATCCTTATTAATCTATCACAGTTAGCTTTCTAATTAGTGTATGATTGCTGTTTTATAGAAAGTGCTAGTTAAATATTGCCGAGGTTTTCTCCAAGAATTACTCCTGGGCACTCACAGGTGCTTATTCATAATGTATAGACTAAATAGTGGAAGAATTTGTCCCCCAAACACCAATTTTATGAAAGAAAAAGCAAAGAATGTTCTGAGAAGCAGTGCAAGATGCTGCTTTAAAATTCAGGTTTTGTCCTAGTGATTGACTGCACTAACTGTATCCTGTCAGTAACGGCTGGCTTTTAAAATATATATCTGTGATTAGTTTAATTCATGGAGCCTTTTTCCTCTGAATTGATTTGATGAAATGAACCAGGCAAATAATAAATTTTTCACTGGAATGAATCTGCTTAATCAATTTAGACAATCAGTTTGTTCTTTGCTTAATATCATTTGCAAAAAGAAAACAAAATCTTTCATTAACAAGGATGGCCAGATATTCATGATGAGAGGTGGTGTCTAACATCAGGTTATGTCTTCTGTAGGGGCAGAAAACAGGATTAAACACCTGGTGCAAGTACCTGTCTCTGATATGCCTCTCCTGCTATTCAGTATGGGATTTAACAATGAGTAGCAGTGAAGAAAACTCTGGCATTAGTCCTATTTTCATCCCTGGACGTTTTGCCAGGGCAGGAGTTAATGACAGGTACATGGGTCCAGATCTGAACCTGCCTAAAACCCGTGGAGGTTTCCAGTCTGCTTTCAATGGAATCTTAGGGAATAAGGCAGAGACCAAGTGTGGTGTCAAACCCCTGCATTCAATAAAGTTCTCTCATTTGCTTTTCAGAGAAGGAGTTTAATGTGGAGAGAGTTACTAAATATCAGCTTCTTACAATGGGCTGCAAAATAACAGCTCGCCTGGGAAGCCTGGGAGTTCAAAGCATCCCTGTGCAGGGAAAACAAACACCACTAGCCAGAGAGTGATTATGCTTGTACTGCAGTGCAGAGGACTGTTTGGTCTGGTAATTTTAAAGACATTATCTCCTGATGTTTTATTTTCACTGTGTTCTGGATTTTATGTTGATTTTAATTATACCTCTTAGGAATAATATCTGGTAAACTAATTTTGGCAAATGGCAATGAAATAGCATTACCCACCTACGGTAATTACACGTATTTCTTAGTCCCTAGATAAAATAGTTTTACTTAAACCCCTCTATAGAATTTATAAACTCCTTTTTACTGAGTCTGCTAGTGAAGTTTCAGATAATAGAAATCTAAAATACTAATCGCAGCATCCCAGATGGCCGCCTCCAGGAGCAGCATAAACTGTTTTCCCCAACAAATTTCCTTTTGCAGCTTTCTTGGAAAAACACTGCAAGCCAAAGCAAAGATATTCAATTTCCCTCATGGTTGGTATTAATTTAATAACTTTGGTCTTAATCCTTCTGTCTTTGAAATTAGAAGGGGTTTTTTTTGCCAGTGGGTTTTGTTGTCGAGTTTTGCCTGTCTGCTCCCCCAGAGTGTGGTGGAACTGCCCAACTGCCCAGTGATGGGCATTTTCCAATGCTGCTCAATGTACAGGAGAATTTTAACCATCCTGTCTTACAGCCAATACAGTAATACACTGACCCTTTAGGTTCTCTTTATTAAACTAGATGTCCTATTTAATACACTGAATGGTCAAACCCATAATTTCTAACACTGTTTTGTGAAAAACATTAACAAATATCATCCTTTCCCCACGTTTTCTTCACATTTGGAAACAGAAGCTGATGATGAGCAGATGACTTCACCTGTTGGTAATACCTAATGAGTGATAGCATTCTCCTGGGATATCCTTCATCTCTCTCCACCATTGCCTTCTCCTTCAAACCTCTACTCAAAGCACAACTTTCCCCCAGTATTTTCCAGGCAGATGCTAGGCTGAAATGAGTAAAGAAATGGACTCCTGGTGCCTTCAGGATAGGACAATTTTTCCTGCTCCTGAATGACTGCTGTGCCTCTCTCAGGTCTCACCTGCTCCCAAAAGCATCCTGGGTCTCTGGGATGAGAGGTAAGGGTTATGGAGCTATAGACCAACTATGTGATGTTTTCTATAAAAGGGTTATTTGGTACCAGAATTTCCTTGTTTGTTTCTGCTTAAGGAAACCTGGGTCAGGAAGCCTGAGTCTAGCAGGCTCATTTAGGGATGTTATGAAAATGATGTAAAAGCTGCATCACAAAAATTAAGGGGAGTCAAAGGCAGCAACATGTAGAGGTGGGGGAAAAGGGTCTTGTGCTTGCAAGGATATCTCAAGTGGTGTGGCTGTGTTAAACCCAGCTTGGGGAAAATCCTTCTGGCTCTTTAGCTGGACCCAGATCTCCACAGCCTCTGCTGCAGGTTAAGGTTCATTTACATGTTGTCCAACCCAGCAACCTGTAGCTGATCACCTCTGCTGAGGGCTTTTCCCTCAACACTGATTAGTAAAGACAAAATTCCACTAGTGTCTTAAAATTGGTCTGTGCAAATTCACTTTACAGTCAGATTGTACCCTACCTACCCTTGCAAACTGCGGCAAATAACCTGCAAGTCAGTGCCTCTGTGGGCTCGAGCTGCTCAAACCTGCTGTTTTATTTGGCATCTCTGCTGTGTGTCGGAAAAGTGAAAAGCAGGGACACAATACATCAGAACCAGCTGCCTTATTTAGCGCTGTATAGGCACCATTTATGTTTTAGGCTAAACTTGGACTATTATACGGTGGCAACGCCTGCCCTTGCGCGAGACTGGGCTTTTGTAGTCTGGGAGATCAAGCAATGAAAAAGCACCGCTCCTAATTCTCGCCTCTGAAAAGTCCCAGTCGGCTCACATTGTACCTTCTTCAGCAGAAAGGATGCTGTGAAATGATCCAGCTTGAATCTTTCCCCTCATCTTGAAGCACATCTTTATCCTAAAAGTGGCAATGCTGGCGATAGAAAGTCCCTTTCTTTGCCCGTTCTGGTGGTGTCAGGGCTGGGCACACATGGGGGTTTGGGGAAAGGTGGAGGGATGTGTGTGTGCCTGTTTTGGGACATCCAAGCTGCTTCTCTAAAGCCTGATTTTTACCCTACTGAACACAGCAAATGGCTGCTCTTGATTAAAATGGGAGAATGACCCTGTCTGTGGTTTTAATGGGCATGTTCTATAGTGATTTCTATTAGATAAGAAGCTGCAAAGATGTAAGATTTACCTACGTGTCATCTGCAGTACCTGATAATCTGAAATAAAATACTGGACTGACTGCAATGACTTCTTGCATGATGGATGCTTCACCTGCTCAGCCACAAATTTCCAGTAAAGCAAAATATTGTGGCATTTTAGTTTTGTGGAGGTTTTTTCCTGTGAAATCAGTCAGACTTTTCTTGAGCTTTTTCTGCAGTTTTTTGATATAATTTTTTTAATGATAATTAACTATCAGATGTCAAAATATATTTGAGATAAAGATCAAGAAATCTCTGAGACATCTAACAGATGTGTTACAGATTACTGAAATGATTTTTATCACTTTAGTAAATAATTTTGCGATATTTTATCCATAGGATTAATATATAAGTAAAGGTAGAAAGTAATTGTTAAACAGAACCTTACAACAAGTGTGTTCCATTTCTGAATTATGTGTAAGAGGAGAGTGCAACAAATCTACAGCCTATATAAATCAAACTGGTTTAAAAGTGTAAGCCAAGAAATATTTTGTTCTAGTTGTTGACTGTGAAAGAAATAAATAAGGAATTTTAAGTGTGTGTCAAGAAGAACTGCTGTTAGGTGTTGTACTACTCTTTGGTCAGAATACTAAGTTGTTTATAATAATCCATTTCTTATGTACTGTATTGAAATTAATATTTAAAGTCAAAGTATAATACAGAACAAGGTTCTCCACAGACAGAAATTACTTTCATTTTGTGGTTGGTTTCTTGTTAAGTATGAGGAATCTGTGTCTGTCCCAGTCCCAGGGACTTGGAACTTGTTCTAGTGCTTAGGCTCAACTTTAGGGTAGCTTTACTTTGTGTGTGAGCTGAAGAAATGTGAAAACAAAGGAAAAGACCAAACTCTCTTGCCTCATCTGCATTAGCTGTCCTCCCTGGAACCCCACACCCACCCTCTTTCCTGTCATCCTCCAGGAATGTCTTTCAAAAAGTCAATGTATTTAGGCAGTAATTTGCTGTAACATGGGGAAGGGGCTGTTTAAGAGCAGCTAATTGAGCATTTCTGCCTTTCTCAGCCACTGTAACATTTCTCATAAGATACCAGAAAACGTATCGATCCTCTTGTGTGTTGAACGTGTGTCCAGTTACCTGCTCTTGGCAGCTTTGGGTGAGCCAGTCGTGAAAAAACATCAGAACTGTGGGCTTGCCATGTTGTGGGAGAAATGTAAATTCTAACATCGATATTTTGCATCTCAGTACTTTGTGGCTGCAACGTTAATCATCTGTTATAGTATTATATTCTTTTTGTTGTGAGCTTTTTTGTGTTGGGGTTTTTTTGTGTGTGTTTGTTTAAGCACCCAGAAATCAAATATTAACCTGATTAAGAATTCAGTGCGACGTGTAAGGCGGAGAAGAGCTGCAGGTGGTGACAGGCAACTGGATTGTGTTTGATCTGGCAGTCTTCATCTATGCCACCATTTTATTCCTGCTGTGGGACTGCAGCAAAATGGTGGCTCGCTTGTTCCGTGCCTCGGTGATGAATAGGGTGTGTGAAATCCCAGCTCCCACGTGCCAGGGACTGCCCTCGCTCTGGAAAAGAGCTTTCTGAAAGGTGTACCCTTGCTAGTGTGTGATGTACAATAGGATCTCCTACCGAGGAGCTCCTGGGAGTGGTGCAGGGAAAGAGCTACATTAATTCTTCTCGTGGGATGAGGATTTAGGAATTTCATCGTCCAGTGAGTTTTTTACCCTGGTCTCATGCTTTCTTTGGGTAAGGGAGGGAGTTAATCTCCTTGGAGCATATGTGCAGGGATGCTTTATCGTGGTGTCTCTAAGACAGCCGAGTGCCGTGGCATCTTCAAGAAAACCCAGTCCTTCCTCCTGTAGGCTCTGGAATGAGTAAATTGAGGCTTTTGCCTGGAAGGGGCTGGGTGTGGAGAGGGATGGCAGGTAGTGGGAGCAGAGATACCTCAATGGTAACTAGGACCCCAGTTTTGGAAATCTTTTCTGAGTAGAGATTTCTGCAGCTCCTCTGCTGACTCAGGGGTGTGTCAGCCCTTTCTTGGCCACTCCTGACATCTCCTGAGAAGGTGACAGCAAGGTTTTGTGTTTCACAGAATCACTAAAAGGGTCAGCTTGGGTCTGCAGTCATCTGCTCCCTCCTCCTTGCTCTCGTCCTGGAGCACATTGCACAGGATTGCATCCAGGTGATTCTTGAACGTCTCAGGTGAGGGAGACTCCACCCCTCCTCTGGGCAGCCTGTTCCAGTGCAAGTCATCACCACAATAAAATTCTTCCTTATGTTCAGATGGAACTTCCTGTGCATCAGTTTCTGCCCATTGCCCTTCTGTCTTATCGCTCTCAGCTCAGCAGCAGAGGAGTCAGGCTTCATCCTCCCCACACCAAAGAGCTGTGCTCACTGCTGGTTTCTTTGGCTGCCCACAGCAATCCCCATCTGCCATGGATCTCCAAGGGCCGTCTCAAAATCATCCAACAGCAATCTCTCCAATGGCTTCCAGGATGGAAATGGGGCACTTCTGGCCTTTTGGGGAGTCAGGCTGAGCTGTGGGGTCATGTAGCCTGAAGGCCTCTGCTATTTTTGTGGCCAAAAGCTCAAGCTGGTGCTGGGGGCATCTCTGAACAAGAAACCTTTCTCCTGAATGGCTGACTGTATGTGGTAACCCCCAGGTAGAGGGAGGACCAGGTATAGGTTTACATGGCCACCACTGGGCAAAAAGGGACCTTCTGGCCCAACAGAAGTGCTCTTGGGGGAATTCTGATCCTTGTTGTGACCTGAGACAAATACAACTATGGGTCAATAGTGCTCAGATCTCACTGTGTCCTGTCCAAGCACTTCTGCAGAAGTCACAGGGGATGTGTTGTGTGTGTTCATTTGTATTGTAAGCTGGATGGATTTGCTGTCTTCCAAGCTTAGAAAGTACCTTGCACAGTTCTGGGCTGACTGACATAATAATAGTCCATTGGGATTGCTTGTTCACTAGTAACTTAAAAAGGGAGTTTTGTGCTGGGATGAACTTCAGAGGAGAAGCTGTTTCAGTAAGGATTTTTTTTTTGCTTCAAGTTTTCTGCATGCTTCAGCCTCACAGTTGTGCTTAAAACTGTTGTGTATCGATAAGAGTTTCCTTCCACCCATAATCTCTTCTCTCCTTCTGTTCCCTGCTGTAAACAAGCCATTAAAAATGTGTTTATGACATCACAGTTGGTGACCATGGAAATGACTTTGATGTTAGAAAGACAAATATAGCATCATGATTTCACGGCAGGATCAAGGCAGGAGAAGACCCTTGTTCAAATGGTGGGTAATTAACAAAGGTGGTGGAGGGGAAGTCTGAAAAAAAAATGCGAAGAGCCAATTCACTCAATGTGATACACTTAAAAGTTATTTCTCAGTGTAAAAAAATAAAATAAATTTCAAAAATCTCTTTCAAATGAAAAAATTGCAGTGTTCTGACTGTACTAGTATTCCAAATAAAAGCCTATTGGGTAAACAGAGAACCAGAGGGGGGAAGCTTTGGAATAAAAATTATACATATGCAAGAGCTCCAGAAGGCAGCTTTCAAGCTGGAGTGGTCTGTTCTTAAATCAGGCTTGGAACATTGGGGCCAAACTAGACCATGGGGCCAGTCTTCCTCCAGTTTACACCAGTAACAGAGTCCTGCAGATTTGCAGCTCAAATGGATGGAGCTGAAATCTTTGTCTTATAAAATCCCTATCCCTTGCTGTGTAATCCTCATGGTCATACCTGCCTGCAGCTGGACGCCTTGAAGGAGTCAGGGAAGCCAAGTCTGGCAGCCAAACAAAAGTCTTTGGCTCCAGATTTTGCTGCAACTCCAGCTCCTCCTCATCCATTAGGCCAACGCTCCTGGCATAGCTGCATCCATCATTTACACAGGCTGTTGAAAATAAGCCCTTGTTTTCACATACATTTTATTAAATCGTTAGCATTACACGCTTCAGAGGCAGCAGGACCAAGCCTGCTAGGAAAGTATTGTCAGAATCATTTCTGGGCTCACTTTCTGAGCAGTTGTTCCAACATATGTAATTATGAATAAAATAGCCTCTGAAAAGAGCTCCTTGGATTCAGAGAGAGATGAGAACAATAGGGTGGAGATTAAAAAAGATGTTTTTTCTAAGCTAATTGTTTTTAATAAAATGGTAAAAGTGAAGAAAACACCAGGAAACTATAATTAGGATGGTAATGCTTTGTTCTGCAGAAATATGTGCCTTGTTGCCTCTAGTACAGAGAAACAAAGGGAACGAAGTGGAAGGGAAGGGGAAAATGGGGGTGAATGTGGGTTGTTAAATACTGGACTGTAAAGGTCAATAATTTTGTCTTGAAGGTCAATCTGATATAAAAAAGCCCTACAGAAAGGCTGCCCCGAGTGCTGCCCAGCCTGCTCAAAGTGTTATCCAAGTGTTGGTGCTGGTGGGTCTCCCTGACTGTCCCATGCCCTATGGCCTGGCCAGGAACATGGCTTACAAATGCTGCCCACAGTTTCCAGGTGCTGCTGCTGAAGTCCACGTTTTCTCCTGTGAAAGGAAACCCCTGAGGTTTGGGGGATTTGTATGATCTTCACGTCCAGCTTCTCTCACAGCTGAAGGCTCAACCCAGCAGACAGAGAGGAGGATGCAGCCCCTCCATCCTGGGTCCCTGGGCTGCTGCCTTGTTCAGCTCTGCCTGACTGTGTGTGCCCTCTCCACACCCTAAAATGTTCCTTATCCCATTACCATAGAGCTGCCACCACTGCTTACAGCAAATAGCACATACACCCAAATAAGCCCCTTTCTTGGCTTTGAGTGATGTACAGACTTGACTTGTCCAGTGACACCAAGTGACAGTCCCGAGCTACTGTCAGCCTCTCCCTGAATCATTAGGGATTCAGTACATTGTTGTGAGCAGGTTTGGTGTGTGAGTCACTCTCCAAGCCACTGGGAAATGGTTTTGCTTATGAACCAGGTGATGGTGTTTTTTCTTTCTTCTAATTGTGGACGTTTTTGGCCGGCCAGCACAGGGCTCTCAGGTGGGTGCTTGTGCCTGTGCTCTTGTGGCTGCTCTTTGCTTTTGGGGAGTTTGCTTATGAATGAAAACTGTCTTGTATGCAGCTGTTAGAAAGGTTTTTTCATGCTAGTGTTTTGCTTTTTTAACTTTCCTTTTACCACTTTGGGGTATGAAACCTGCAGTTTTGGGATAGGAAAGAATGAGTTTGTCATTTTAGCATGGACTGGGAGCATGTGGGTCCTTGGTGGTAGTGCACCCTGGGGTGGTAGCAAACTGCTACAGAGACTAGTGATTCTGACAGCCCACGTGTGTGTTTGTGGTCTTCACCTGTGGGATAAAAGCCGGAGGTGCTGTCTGTAATTGGGCTTCACGAGGGAGGCTGTTACACCCCAAATAAACCCATTGCAAAATTAACCATGGAAATAAGAGGCCTGACCCTCAGAGAAAGGCACTACTGGCCAGTAGCTGTCCTTTGCTTTAGATGGGCAGGTTGTGTCTCTCTCTGGAAACAGCCACTGTGCACAGGGTGACAGGGGAGCAGAGACACCTCTGCTGCGGGGTGACAAAGAGGGCTCAAGGGCAGGGGATCCCCAGAGAGCTTTATATGCAAGTACAGAGAAATTCAGTTTTCCTTGGGCTAAAGGACTTTGTGGTACTTGGGCAGCAGAAATTCATAAAGGAGCAGAAGCTGGGTTACTGAAGGGGAAAGCAAAGCTTTGGACACGTCTGGGGTTTCTTTTTGTTGCACTCAAGTCTGGTGCCTAATTAACACTTCGGACAAGGAAAACATTTCTTGTCCAGCAGCCCCCCTGCTTCACCTCCTCTAGTCAGACCACATTTTGTGTCTATGAAATTAGTAAAGTACATCAGCAAATTGTATCTTTCCCTAAAGAAGAAAGAGTGAATCCTTTCAGTCTCATACCAAGAACTAAAAAGGTCATAAAATTGAAACATTTTGAAGTACTCCTGGATTGCATTTAGCAGCTGTCACAGAGCAGCAGGGAAGTGCAAAGTGTAGTTATTGCTTATTTTACGTACTTTATTTTGTTTGTCTCTTCCAGACTCTGGATAGAAAATGATGTAAGTTTGCCCTGTGAGAAAGGAAGAAAATTTGTATTGATGGATTGCTGAGGTGCACTTGAGAAGCCAAGCTGATGGGGGAGAGCTAAAGCCTTCCTATGCTGGCAGACTTTCTTGACTGAGTCATGGAAGGGTATGAAACCCTTTGGTCCTCTGCCAGCAAAGTGCTGGTGATTTCAGATATATTGTTTGAACATATCCGTCAGAGGACGGGAAGAGACCACCAACATTCTCGCCCAAACCAGCCTTTTTCAAAGGGAAAAATGTTGGCGAATTCTCACCATGGTGATTATAGGGGATTATTCTGGGATTCTCAGAAGAATCTGAAAACCAATCTTTCGAAGTTATTTCTGAATAGCTATTGAATGGATAATTTCCATACCCATTATCAAAATGGTGTGCTGGTGGTGAAATTTAGCTGTATTGTATTTGATCAGTAATTGGTGAAATGTTTTCCTAATGCTAAGAGTAGTGTCGGCAAGAGCTCTGTGTAGGGATTTACAAGGTGTTTAGATACATTTTTATGTATTCAGTTGCATTATGGTATCCAAATCCTTTGATGGTGTGGAGAAAGCTAACGGGATTTATCGGAGTATTTAAAGACAAACTGAAAAGACTTTTACCTTCTGAGACCCAAGTTCAGAGCTGCATTGCTTCTGTGAGCTGCTGATGGCACAACTAACGTTTAAATCAAGGTACAATGTTAAAGTCTTGATCATTAGTGACTTGCAGGTCTGGAGAATAGAGCAAGCTCAAAAGCAATCAATGCAAATGCACCACAGCAAATAGTGTAGGAAACATCAAGGATAGAAGAGTGAAAACTTTCCTTAGCTTAGATTTTCTTTCGGTCCATGGCAGTAATGACTAAGATTATGTTCTGTGTTTGGTTTTATCCTGGATCATGTGAAATAAGAATTTGGTAAAATGTGCCCTGCTTTTTCAATTGAAACAACGAGGATAGATTAAGACTAGGTGAGAGTAAAAAACATATGTAAGGAAGGAAAAAACCTCGTCTAATTTCCGGTTAAAGGTGAACCGAAAAGCAGAGCTCTCATTTACCCCTCTTGTTCCATTTCAGTAATGAGACAAGCACACAGTGGATACGAGCACATCGAGGCAAGGACAGGCAGGAGACGGGCAGCACATTGGCCTGAGCTTTCAAATTGTTTCTGTGTTGCAGTAGGTACCTGGGGTCAAAAACAATTCTCTGGAATTACATCTCCCCTGTGAGGTGCTGGCAAAGGGACAGAGCTGAGCTGCCTCAGGACTGTGGAGGGCAATAAGACTAAATCAACACATCCACCACAGCACAGAGATTGCTCCATGTTCTCAGTGAAAGTGAAATATCTTTTCTTTAATCTCTGCATTGCCTGTGTGTGTTGGTTCCCTGCTTTTCTCCCCTGCATTTTGGATCCAACACTGCTGGCTCATGCTGGTGTCTAAAGCCAGGACATGTCACTTTGTGGACGGAAGCTCCAGGTTCTGAAAATGCCAGAGCACCCCGAATTCCCCACCTGAGGCATTTCTATGGATCTTCATCTGGAAAGAGCTGATTCCTAGATGAATGTTTCAATATTCCAAATTGTTACTACCTGCTGACAACAAGCCTCTCTGATTGATCCTTCATTGTCTTATTTTAAGTTGTATTTAGTGATGACATTTCATGTGCCAAATCTTCCATCTTCAGTGGCTCTCTCCCCTACTGCTCTGCTTTTTTTCACTTGGCACCTGATGATCTCCATAGGCATCCGTGTGCCAGGGCTGTGGAGATCTGGCACCTGCAGAAATGAGTTGGAAAGGAGAAGGGATAAAAATGCAAGTCATCCATCTTGGATACCTTGGAACACATATAGCTGAGGGGAGTTGCCAAGGGGAAGGATTTCCATACGCTCTCCTTGTCAGAAGAGTAAGCAGGCTGAAAAAGTTGGATGTGCACAGTAAGTGGAAGCTGACCCGGGCAGCCTTGATTTACATAGTACACACTTGGGACCTGCTCATTACCACAACATCCCCCTAATCATCACCTCTGCATGATGGGCTCATGGATGTGAATATGCCCCGGGACCCCCAGCGCTTCATTTTTCCGAGCAGCACCCAGCCTTTTGCGGTTATTGTGATATGACAGATGCACATATCATTGAAAGCAGGTCTTGCATGGCATTACACAATGTAAATCAATAATGTGAAAATACAGCCGTTAACACAATGTACAGTTTTGCCTATTACTACAATGCCCTGCTTGTTCCAAAGGAAAAGCAATTTTATGCTCCACTGAAGCATGGTTTGCTTAGCCTTCAACTAGCGGCAAATGCCAGATACTGCAAAATGTTATTGTTACGCAAGCAGTGTCCTGGATTTATTTATATGTATCCATGCAAAGACTAATTTCAACAAGGGCTAGGACTGGAGCCCCTCTGAATACAGGGATGAACTGCTCTGACCCTGCATTTCCAGCTCTGCTGCCTCTTCCTGGCATCCAGGTCCTTATCCAGGAAAGCTCCACGGTCCTGTGCACCTCATTGTGTCTGCCCTTGTTTTGAGCTGGGATTAAATTCTTCCAGGTTTTACGGTATCCTAGCACACAGTGGGACCTCTCAACCCAAAAACCAGACACCCCCAAAATAGGGCTAGGTGCTTGGCTCACACTCTGCTCCAGTTGCTTTACTTTTACCTTCACCATCATACTCCTTTCCATGGATATGGGGTTTAATTGCCTCTCTGCATGCCAGGAAAGGCAGCACTTCTTGGACGCTTTTTATCCTTGTTGGCCGAGATGTAGGGAAACACTAGCATGAAGTCTCTGAACCCCTAATTATCAATAGGGGCCTCATCGGCTGCTCCCGGTAGAAGTTAATTCCCTTTAGCTGAGGACGCAAAAGAGCTGCAACAACAAAAGGAGAGATCTGCTCAGATCACTGGGGTAGCAGGGAAGAGGAGCAATGTCAATATGTAAAGGTAACCCTTTCTGAGCTTCTCTCAAGGCAGAAGTTGCTCCACGCTCGCTCCTAAGCAAGGAAGCCTTGATGGGTTTAAGTTGTGGTAGAAACAAAGATGCCAGAGAAACATGTTGTTGTGGTGGAAAAGCACTAATTCCCGATCTTATCAGCTCAGCACTGTGGGGTATGAAAGGGCGCTAGCACTGATTCACTGTCGTGCAACCATCCCCAGGTATGAAAACTGCCCTGTGCTCAGCTCGGGGTGGGATTTGGATTGTCCCATTGTGCAGGAGCAGCTCACAGCTTGCACCTCTCCTTCCACATTTTCTTGCAGAATTGTCTTCCACTGGAAAAAAGAGACAGGCTTTTTAGCAGAGTCAGATTCATTGTCTTGAAAGTGTGAACAGGAAGATGTGGAAAACGGGAATGTTGATGGGCTCGTGTTGTACCAACTCCTTACACTCTGGGTCTCCTGTATGGAAGCAGTTGGGTAGGTCCAAGCAAAATTTTCCCGTTCATGTTTAGGGTAACTTCTGGGTCTTGACTTATCCCTGAGTTGGATGGAAAGTGTGTCTGAAAATATTTAATTATCGCATAGAATAGAAATTCTGGCATTTCTCAGTTCGGTCTTCTGCCCGTAAGGTGAAGCTGGGGAACGACTCAAAGTTCCTGTCAGTTGCACTGTGCTGGCACTCAGCCACTGCAGGTGTGGTTCTTAATTAGGAATCGAGGGGTTTGCTGCTGATGGAAGGATGCACATGCAGATTTATTTCAATAAAGTGGTGGCTGAGACTCTCCATGCCCATGCTGCAGATGGAGGGGCTGGGACGTGGCTGGCTATGTACAGAGAGGGGACAAAGGCACAGCCCCATTCCTCCTCTTAGCAGCGTGGTGTGGGAATAACTTGAAAATTATATGAGTTATTGGGGGGGGGGTCTTGTGTGGCTTTCACCCAGGAGAAACTAAGCATTGGGTTTCATCCCTGTGTTCTTCTAAACCTTTTTCTTTTTCTCATTTGGTCTGATGTCAATTTGAAATGCGAATGCAGCCTTGAAGTGGGAAGTAGGAGTGTTTTGTCTTTGAAATGTCCACAAAAAATATCTCTTTTATTAAAATACACTTTCTTTTTTTTTAAGCTTCAGAAACATTTGCCATGTTTGGCCCAAATTCAGGAGTGTTTTGGTGCCTGTCTCTCTCTCTTTACTGTTGCATATTGTTTGCTAGGGGGGAAAACACGCCTTCCTGTTGTGCCTCCTTGGTCTTCCCCTTCCACCATGACACCATGTCTGGGCAGCAGCTGCTGCCTCTTGCCCTGCCCCTGCCTATGTCTCTGCTGCTCCTGCTCCCTCTCTTGTGCCTCTGGGTGGGCATTGCAACGTGAAGGTGCAGACCCTTGTGATTGCTCCTGGGATTTGGTCCAGGCCATGGCATGGTACATCAGTGCTTCTGTCAAGCCACAGCTTTGCATACAGAGGGGAGAGGGAATCCTCCCTCCCCCGAGGCTGGAGCTGTCCCTCCATGCCTGGGGGCTCTTGCTCACAGAGAAGAAGGAAACAGATCCCTTGGCTTTAATATTTCTATTATACAGCCTAGATTAATTTTGATTTTCTCTTTTGACTCCTTTGTTGTGTTTATTTCAAGGGATTTCTGTCACCTCCCTTCTGCACTTCAATATGCCTGAAAAATTTCTGTCAGGAGTGATTGTGTGTGACTTGAAGAAAGTGCAATTTTTAAGACTTGAATTTACTTTTAAATCCCCACTGCTTTCTATTCTTTTTCCCCCCTCCAAATTAGCGCCTCTCGACACTGAAGCTTCCCCATCTGACAACGCTGTATATGTTATTACTGCCACAAGACCTTTCCTCCACTGGGTTTCTCTCTTTTCCATTTTTTTGCTATGAATATGAGATTTGCAGGGAATTGCCGTGTGCTGAATATTTGCATCATGGCCTGGGATGCTTTGAGTGAGACTTCAGGAAACTGAAAGAGCCTTTAGATCAAACCAAAATACTCCAGAGAAAATTCCCCTAAGCCATAGACAAATATTTCCAACCATGAATATTTCCACCATGGCAATTCTCTTTAAATATAGATTATTGTGAGAGACAGCTGGACAGACAGACAGGCAGACACTTACGGATGGCTGACATTAGCATGTAGCTTCTGCTGTCACCCGCAGACGGACTGCGTGGCTGGAATGATGATTTCTGTGTCCTGACTTTGGGGAGTTTCACATATTAGACAGTACTGAAAGAATTTTTAATTGGACTCATTTCACTTTTTTTTTCCTTTTTTTTTTTTTTTTAATCAGAAATGAGACAATGTGTGTGAACCCCTGTGGTTACTGTAGTCTCAATCAGCTGCCAAATAATATTATAGAACTTGTGATTGGATTAATGAAAAGCTTGTAACAAAATTATGGTTGTGAGGAAATTATCCTATTGGGGGCTTTAATTTGAACTAGTGGGACAAAATTAGTCCTAAATTAAAGAAAACTACTAATTGTCTAGATATCGCTTGGTTGATAAATGCACCAGTAGGATCATGTTCCCAGGGTATCACTCTGATGTTCACAGAGTTTTTGAGGGAAAAGGCACTTGGCAGCCTTGTTCCACTCCCTTTTTTCCTTTTCTCCATGAGCGTCCTGGGCTGCTGTGGACTGTGAGCTCCTCCTCAGCCCCGTTTCTGACGTCACTGAGTCCTGGAGATCTCAAAGAAGAGGGATGGTTTTGGTTTGGGCCAGCCCAGGGGTACCCTGTGCTTTCTTGAGGTTCCCAACCCCTCAGCTGGGATAACCCAGCACCCACATGGGTGGAGCATACAGACACCACTGGGATATATAGATGAGATGAGGGCTCATTGTGTCCTATCCAGTGCTCCTCTTTGGTCCTTGCAATGGAGTCATCTCAGCCGTGTTCTCCCTCAGCTGCTGATTCCTTCCCCATGCCATGGGTTTGGGAAGTTTCCTACAGGGCACTGGCCCCACCCCTTGGTGCTGTACACTCCCAGCTGCCCCAGCAAAGCAGGACCCCCAGCACATTCCTCATTTCAGGGCAGAAAAGGGTATTGAAGCCTTGTCCCCTTGTTTGGGACATTGTTCTACAGAATGAGGTTTTTCTTCCGCTGGAGTCAAAAAACAGCCACAGACCTGCAAATGCAGAGCCATGGCTGTACCTTGTGCTGGGAAAGGAATATATGATTGGGTAACTGTCTATATTTCATTGAATAGCAGAGCTCAGTTTTCCCCATAGCTGGGAGGCCCTTAGTTTGTCTTTAAATAACTACAGAGTTTCTGGAGGCAGTGAAGCCCATGGGACACCACACAGGAGAGCCTGGGATGATTTTCATCACATTTTGTACTGCTGATTACATGTTAAGATTCTGTGGGCTACAGCATTAACACGCTGTATGCAGTTTACATGCTGTTAGGATTACTGGGAAGTGATATAGTGGGATGTGGCAGGTATTTTGGGCACCAAAATCATACACATCCTTTCAGAAAAAACCCAAAAAGGAGGGCAGCCCAATTAGGGCTGATCTGAGATCCCCCTCTCTGATGCAAATGACCTGCAAAGCTGAGTCACTTTGAGACAAGACTCCTGGAGCCAGTAAAGGGTGTTGTTAAGGAAACTAACCTCCCTATACTCGAAGAGTGGTTAGACTGAGTTTTCCCTCTGTTTCTGAACTGTTGTTAGATCCCAGTGTTTTGCTGTTGGGTCAGACTGAATTGCTGGATCAGTTGCCAAAGAAAAAAAAAGGTCCATTTCCTTCTAAATTTTTTCGTTTCCTTTCGGAAAACATTTCTGTCACTTGCCTCTGTCATTGGCTTTCAAGTGCTAAATCCCAGGAAAATAAGTCTGTATTTAAAGCAATAAATTCAGTGCCTTTCCTCTGAGGCTTTATTTTCTCATTTAGTGACCTCTTGTTCCCCATGTCTTTGACACTTCTCCGATGTGCATTAAGCAAATATGCAATCATCCTTTCATTCTCTATCTTTGCTTTCATTATGATTTTTTACACTTCATTACGTTTCCCTGTATAATTGCAACTCTTTGTTGTCCCAAAGTTTTATGGCTCTTTCCTCTCTTCTCTCACTTCTTGTGTTTCTTTGTTATTCACGTTAGCTTTTCTTGACACTGTGTTCCTAGTACATTTTCTAGATGTCAAGCAAACTCTTAGGCCTAAACTCATTTATCTTTGAACACTTTCCATTTCCACTTCAGTGCTCTACCCCAATGAATTCCATCCAGAACTTCCTTTTCTTCTAAAATTGGCTGTGCTGCTTTTATTCAGCGTTCTTCCCTTTTTAGGCCTAATTATAAATCCAATTGTTCGGTCCTGAATGCTTCCACGAGCTCCATTCATTTCCGAGCGCGGTTCTGCCATAACTGCCGGGGGAAGTTGCGTGACTGCCCTTTCAAAATCCTAATATGATCTAGATGAGAAAGAGATGTTATTTCTAACTTAAATTAAACCCCAGCGCAAGATCAGGCTGTTAAGTCTCTCCGCTCTGCTCTCCTGTCGCCGCATTTGCCCACCCTGGAGAGTTTAGAGGATGCTCTGCAGTGGGTTTATGGAGTTTTCCCAGTCCCTTGCAGTGCCTGGAGAGCTGCTGGGAGAGCTGGTGGGCATGGCTGTGCTTCCCGCCGGCATCAGGTGCAGAGGTCTGTTGGAATCCATCAAAAGCGGTTCAAAGTGGCGAATGGCTGATTCCCACAAACATACACCACCTCTTTCCGTAGGAATTTTTACCGGCTGTTTGAGTAATTGGATGTTAATTTGTAAGCAGAAAATGCTGAATGCACTGGCTTAATTTTGAGCATCTTTGGAATAACCAGACAATGGGAAACGCTCGGAGTTTTGCTGCAGCTTTCCACCTGGGGATCAATTAAGAGTTTTGGCTGGATTTTGGCTCTGTAGCTGGGCAGGGGTTGGCACAGCATAGCTGGGGCCTCTGTGTGGACAAACCACTTGTGGTTTGTGAAGCTCTCTCTGCTCCCAGACCGAAGCTCAGCTGCTCAATCCCAAGGCAAACCATGCCCACTACTCCATAACCAGATGCCTGACTCAAGTCTGAAACCTTACACACTCAGATTTTAGGAGCAGCTATATGACATGATGGGTTTGATGTATCTCCAGATACCCCCGGCAATGTTTGCCTTTAAGTATGTTCAGGTGTTTAGGTGTTTCTTAGGTAACTTCATCTGGGCTGAATGTTCTCAAGAGGGCAACACACAGGGCTGGGAGCACAGTCTGAAATAGAGAACAAATGGGAACCTGATGTTGTTCCAGTGGAATTATTGGCAGGATTTGCTAAGCTTTCAAATGGGCAGGGCTATACTCTTCTTTCTCCTCCAAAATTGCCCTTGGAGGGAGGTGATGACAAAGAGAATTGCTCTTGTTCACTTACTTATTGATTTAACCTGATTTCTTCCTATTCTTTGAGCATCTGGAAAAAAACATGAGTAATGTGATGACAAAGTTCATCCTTTGTTCTGAGGTGAAGAGGAGAATGTCAGTGACTTTGGAAACCTGAGGCACTCTGTCATGCCCAGCTAACATGGGAGCTGCTCTGCTCTCTAGGCATTGCTTTCTCTCAAAAGCCTGAGAAAAAAACAACCACTGCTGCCTGACCTGCGTTCTTGTGGCCTTTCAAGTGGGTGCTCAAGCAGTGTCAGCAGGCTCAGATGATGCACGGTGACGGTCCTGCAGACACGTGGGCGACAACAGTGACGCCAAAGTGTGTCTATAGGTATGGTTGTGCACACCATCGCGAGTCAGTGATGTGGAGATCTATCTGAGTTGCAGTGGTATGGCTGAAAGCAAACAAACTCTTTGGGCTATACTTCCCACCTCAAAAGCAGAGCAGATAGTGCTCGCTGCAGAGTATGTATGGTGATATTTCTGTATGATGCTTAATCTGCTGAAGGTTTTAAGATGCCTCACAAGTTTTTCTGCGATGAGTTCAGTGATTCAAGGACTTGCCTTTGTTCAGCTTTGAAGGGGCAGAGCAGATCTGTCATGAGTTGAGAGGGAGCAGACATGATCAAGGGGCACAAACATCCATGTCAGGGTTTGCTGTGTCACTGTGTGTCAGTGCCATGTAGTGCAGAGTGATGTGGGACTTGGGAATAAAGCTCCTTTGGCCTCAGAGGAACTCCATCACCTACCTTGTGGTTCATTGCATTGGGCTCCTGCTCTTTGTAGAAGTGGGCTTCAGATTACAAAGATATCAGACGAAGTCTTACAAATTACCTGACCTTAGAGCCTAAACCCTTTTGAAATCTGTACATTGATTTGTTAAGGATTCTGCATTTTTAAAGAGCTTTCCTAGATGAAGCTGCTGAAATTATGGCCTTCACTAGTAACTGCTGTTACGATGGGGCAACTGTCCCCAGAGGGTGCAGGGGCATGGCTGGGGTATTTAACTTCTGTCTGAAATTTTTATCCCAGTTTGAAGAACTATTAGATTTTTTGAAGCTTTAGCACATCCATATGTAAGGTAAGGGCATTTTTCGCCTCTTAAAGTATCTGACAGAGGGAGATAGAAAGACCTCTTGCAACAACTTCTCTGTCCCGGATCAGTCACAGCAGATGATGTGAAAAAGCTAGCTATCATATACCATATCATGTAAATAAATACATCTTGCAGTATTTTTAAGCATCTTTAAGCACAGTTGGCTGTATGTGCTGGATGAGTATGACCGGATTATTATAGTCTGTCATTTCAGCATGAATTCAGATTCTATGTTAAGTGGGTATTATTTAATAGTCTGGAAGAAGCCTTTGGATCTGTTATTACCTCTCATGTAAATGCATGTTAAAGCAATTTGAACGGGCAAATCATCTTGCTGGTGGACTGTATCCTTCCAGTGGAATGGCAGAAGGGTTTGTACTGTGCTGCACCAGAGCCACCTGCCCTCTGGAATGACGACTGGGAGGCGTATGGACCCCCAGAATGGCAAAGAGAGGGATGTCAGGCTGCTGCCAGGACTGGCCAAGCTGTTGCTTGGGCTGTGGCCGTGTGCTTATGGATGCAAAGAAAACAGATTCACTTGAGAGGACCAAAGTAAACAAGTTTAACACAAACTTTTGAGCTGATGTCTGCAAATCTGCATGGGCTGAACGCATGAATGGCCTGGTGGCAGCGTGACACAGATGTGCTGCCTGGGGGTTGCAGACGTGTTGGGAACTGGGAGCCTGCTGGGGAAGGAAAAGTTCCAAGGTCCAAAAAGCAACCTCTGGGAAACCACTGGAATTGGTGGGTCAGGAGCCACGGAGAGGAACTGCACAGCCGCACAGTTAACAGACAGCAGTGAGCCATGGAGAGCGAGTTGGGAGGAGGGATAAAATCCCACACAGCACAAAGCTACTTGGTGAGGATGCTGCTCTAAGAGATCTCTGTGGCAGGGCAAAACAGGTCTTTAAATTGCCATAGGAGTAGGTTACATTTGTGCTCATTTTCCATCCCTGCGTCCTGTGCTGTGCCCAGCCCTGGTCGCCTCAGAAGCAGGCAGCAGTCCCCAGCTGCCTCATGATATTATTATTTTTTTTATTCACCTCAATAAAAATCTGTGATTCATTAAACGCTTGTCATGTTTTGATACGTGGATCAGGAACTGATCAATAGCCAGCCAAATTTAATAAAAAGGAGCTCTATTCTTTGGAAATGAGCTTGTTACCATGCCAACTATCGATCTTTCCTGACAGGCTCTGTAAGTCACAAAATGGGGTCTTGATAGGTTGGTCCCTCCTTGCCTGCTAGGAAAAGTGCTGGTTGCAACCAGTGTATTTAAAAGACTTTGGAGACGTTATTTTTTAACGCTGTTTCTATGTAATTCTTTGGCAAAGTTCTAGATTACTTGGAGCTAGCAGAAATTGTCCAAAGGCTTTATTTTTCTTATTGGGTCTAAGGTGCTGGAAATATGAGACAGAAGGTAGCAGAGCTCTGGTTCTCCACCAGAACCTCACAGGTTGTGAAGAGATGGAGCCCAAAGGCAGCCCACACACCCGCCTTGCTGATACATGGTGTGCCAACCATCACCTGGTCCCTGCAACCAACATCCCAACATTTCTTCTTGCAATATTAGCAAATTAACATGGGCCAAATGGTGTTAAATGGCACCGAAGCAGTGCCCTGTCAGGTGGATTTCTTCAGCTGACCCTGGCAAGCAAGACAGATTTACATCCTGAGGAAGAGTGATATTCTGCAGGTTCCCTCAGCTCCCAGAGTCACTCCACTGAGCTTCCCTTGTTGATCCCCAGATTCCAAGTGTTGGCATTGCAACTGGATTGCATTGTACGGATGACACTGAATGTTTCGGGAGCAAGAACTGAATATGGACAAGGAAGAAAGGGGTTTGTCAAATGGAATTAACACATCCCCAGGGTTTTGATTTGCCTGACCTCTTACCCATGTTCCTAGATTTTTATTTCCACTTTTTTTTCCTTTTATTTCTCAGAAGGAGGGTGGGCAGAGTTGGCTGTGTGGGGATCTTAGTAATGTCTTTACCCCGACCAGGGGCTGTGTGACAGCCTGGCTTTGTCCAAAGCCCACTGGGATCAGTGGAGGCAGATTTTGGTATGATCTGGCCCTTTCCCAGTCCAAACCATTTAAACACAGAGACGCATGTCCTTCTCCAGGACAGCGACTTAGGTCAGTGTTTGAGGTTTTAAGAATGTGTGGTGAATTTACTTGTGGCAGCAAAAAGCTTTACAGGCTTAGAAAATCCGATTCTATGCTCAGTACAGTTTATCCAGCCAAAAGTGAGACAAAGATAGAATTCGATGTGGAAGATCTCACCAAGTCACCTGGGGAGAGAGAGATCAATGTAATTCCTTCATGGTTTTTCCAGGTTGTGTACTGTAAAAAGCCTATTATGATTTGACCTTGATATTAGCCCTGCTTTGAGTGGAAGGCTGGACTCAAGACCTCCAGAGGTCCCTTCCAGCCAACATTTTTCCATGACTTCATCTCAGAGGAGCGAGGTAAAATTTAACCTCTAAGTGAATGTGCAACTGCCTTTTTTGCGTGCTATCAGAAAGATTGCCAGCAGCCAGCACCTGCCGTTGTGTCTACTCTTGGCATACCTGCTCCCTGAGTTTAGCTTATCTCAAACTCAAGTTTCCCTCTTTCCAAGATTTTTCTCCAGTAAAAATGAGCAGACATCTATCTCCATAGGGCTCATATAAGTTGTTTAATGGAAATGTCCTTTCAATATATGACAAAAGTGAAAGACTTCAGTAATGTTTGACAGAACTGTGGAATTATTTATGTTGAAAAAGACCTCTAAGATCACTGAGTCCATCTGTTAACCCAGTACTGCCAAGCCCACCACTGAGCCATGTGTCATACCCAGGTCTTTTAAATACCTTCAGGGATGGTGACTCCACCGCTGCCCTGGACAGTCTGTGATAGGGATTGGCAACCCTTTCAGTGAAGAAATTTTTCCTAATATCCAGTCTAAACCTCCTCTGGCAGAATTTGAGGCCATTTCCTCTCATCCCCTCACTTGTTACCAGGGAGAAGAGACCGACATCCACCTGGCTACAACACCTTTTCAGGTAGTTTTAGAGAGTGTTAAGGTCACTGCTGAGCCTCCTCTTCTCCAGGCTGAGCACCCCCAGCTCCCTCAGCCACTGCTCATCAGGCTTGTGCTCCAGACCCTTCCCCAGCATCGTTGCCCTGCCCTGGACATCAAGCTCCAGCTGCTCTGTCCCTGCAGTGCCTTGGCATGGCAGTGAGTACAGAGCAGGGGCAGGGCAGAGCAGCTCTTGGAGTTAAATGTGTGCATGCCAGATCGAGTCTGAAATAAAAGGCTCCTTAAAATCGAGGGAAAGTTGGTTTTGGGAATGGATTGCTGGATCAGATACCGGCTGCCTTGGGCAGAGCCTGGCAAGGTTTTAACTCAGTACTGACTGTATATTCTGTTTCTCTCGCAGTTTGCACTGGAGCCTTGAAGACAAATGAGACCAGTTGAGTGCCAACAGCAGGGCAAGGCGGATGAGAGAGAAGGGCCCCTTCGAAGCCGCAGGAGGGCCGGCAGTGCTCCTGGAGGTTTGCGGGAGCAGGGATGTGATTCCCGAAGCCCCTGCCCAGCACGGCCAGCCCAGCTTTCTCCTCTCCTCTAACAGACATAGAAACAGCCCGGCAGGCTCAGGAGGAATACAAGCAACGGGATAACCAGCTTGGAAAATACCTCTTGCTTAGGAGAGAAGGCTGCCAAAAGCGGAGCCCAGCTGGCCAGCATTAGCTCTGCCTTCCCTGCCTGCCGGGAGCGAGAGGCTCCGCGACAGCACGAACCCCGGCGAGGGGAGAGTCGGAGCTCAGGGCCGCCAGAGGGTTTGTGTTTTCCCATACTGGAGCAGCCTGCTCTGCAGTTTTTAAGATGTATCGACAGCCTCACATCGCATCGTGATTTGGCTGCAAGTTGAGCCGAATGCGTATTATCTCGGCAGGCTCATGGTGTGCCTCTCCTCCCCATCTAATATATACGAACGTACAGTGAGAGTTTTACCAACAAGAGAATGTGTTTTGGCTGCATGAAATAGTTATGTTATTCCTATAGGAGAAAAATTTAATTTTGCTCTGAATTCCACTATAACCAGACAGCTCCCCATTTATATCCTGGGTAATAAATCAAAGCAACATGAAGTCTCGTGCACAGAACTAAAGTGGTTTCTTAAAGCAAATTTGGCAGGAAATAAGTCATCATCTTAAAAAGCCAGTTCACTCCTCATATACAGTACACCACCACCACTTTGCTAAAATCTGCAAGCAGGCACGAAAGATAGAGAGAAATCTGTAAGCTTTAGTGATGGTCTGTGACACAGGCCATATGATTCTGTTATCAAAATCACACAAATCTTTCTCAGAGAAATCACCCCGTGAGTTCCCTTCAGCTCATGGGTTTGCAGTGCCCGGATACTCAAATATCACAAGGGCTGTAATTTTGGCTTCCTGTAAAAATAAGGTCATGTTGATATCACATCTTCCCTCTGTGCTTTTTCTTCTTGCCTCCTCAGCTGATGTTGTTATTTTCCTCTTAAGTTTTTTTTTCCAACTTTCCTTTCTAGTTTCTATTTCTATCGTGCAAACATGCCACGGCAAAGCGATGTAAGCAATGCATAATATATTTGGAGTAATGTATGATTCATTTACTAGCTTTCATAATTAATGTGGCTGTGTTTTACATACACAGTACTTCCTGCATGTATTTTATGATGTGAACATTCTTCAAAATCTAATAAAGTGTAATCCGTTAAAAATAATAGTACTAGTCCTGTGATGAGATTTGTGTGCAGTTTTGCGGCAGCTGTAGAAAGAACTTGGTGCCAAGTTTCTATTCTAAACACCAATTTTATGCTGCTGTTTTATGCAGCTCCTAATTCTCAAGGTGGAAATTATTATAATTATATATATTATTATAGTGACACCACAGTTGGTCTGGGTCTCATCTGTTTTCATAGCCTGAAAACTTTCCAACCCAAATAATTTTTCTATCTGCTCTCTGGTGTCTAATAACAAATACAAAATTATACTGAATTGATGAAGAAACACACAAGAACTATACAGCAGCATCTGTAAAATATCAGCTAAACAATGCCAACATCTGCATCTCCCCAAAAAGTCATCCTTGCCTGGGGTTTGGTGAAGCTGAGAGCACATAGAGCTTTGTCCTCTGGGCCCCAGGACCCTGTTTCCAAAGATACTTATACATATATCTAATTGCCATCAATATCAACAAGAGTTAGGAACTGCTGGCGAACTCAGGCCAGGCACTTTATTTACACATTATTCTCTTCCTAGTGAGGACTCAAGGACCCAAAATTATTTTGCACCCCATGGAGAAGAAAGCCTACATAGCCATTTGTGTGCTGTTTCTTGACACACTGTTCCAGGCAGATGGATTTGGAAGCTTTTATTTTCCTATCTTCACAAGAAAAATGCGTGCAACATGATTTCCAGCAACAAAAATCTACATTTATGAACAAACCAATCTAACATGAATACATTGAAAATTCAAAATTGATATGAAAAATGGATATAATTTCCAGTGCAAAGCTAGAAATCCTGTTTCTATCTCTCCAGATACAAGGCTGATATTTTGCCTGCCTTCCTCCATCTGAATCCTCATTAAAGCCAGCAGGCACAAATCATCCCAGCTCAGTGGCAATGTGGGGTTGGGGGATTCATTTTTGCCTAGCCTCTGACCCCTTGGTTGGGTGAGGGCAGTCAAACCAGCCCTGTGCTGCTGGAATGTTACCACTTGACACCTGCACAGCACCTCAGCACTGCCTCGGCTACCAGCAGGTGAGGAGGATCACTGGCTTGAGTAAGTTAAGCCTGAGCCTGGGACTTATGGGATGAGTTTTATAGGGGATGGTTGTGTGTAGTAGGAGCATGCAGTATTTTTTGAATGCTGCTGGTTGGAACAGCAAGGAACTTCCAGTGTGACTCCAACCTACTGGTTTTGCTGGACTCACATCAGGCTTTCTCTGAACCATTTGACATGCAGATTTTCAAAGGTATTTGAGCTCTTTTTTTTTTTTCTTTTCTGTGTCCCTCCTGGTGAATGGTTCCCTGCTGGGGCAGCTGCCTGTGCTGCATGGGCAGCTCTGGTGTTTCTCCAGGAGTGGGATTTGTGCAAACCTACAGGTTACCTGTGCAGTGGCTGATGCTGCTTCAAGATGGGGAACGTGGGCTCCTGGGAGTGGCACTTTGCAGGAAGCGCTGCTGTGCTGGGAGCCCCTTCCCCTCCCCAGGGTGACACTAGAGGAGAGGTGTAAAACTTTCCATATAGAAAGATGAGGTAAAGACATTAAAGCCCCGATTCCTGTCTTTTAGAGAAATCAATAATGCTGTTATTGTCGGGAGGTGAAATCCTGCTCTGCAGCAGCGCAAACCTAATGTGCTGTATGTGCTGTGTCCCTGTCTAAAGTGGACTTCCTACACCTTGTGTAGGCTCTTGGGCTGGGGGGGAGACCCACCCCAATGCACTCAGCCCCTCACTTGGCCAACCTGTCACCTTGCAAGGTGCAGGGAGGTGTCACAACAAGGACACGGGACACCTGTGCAGTGCCCTTCTAGTAGCTTGGGAGGAAGCTGATAAAACTGGCAATTTCTAATGTTTTCTAGTTCTGATTGTGGAATTGGATTTCCCCAACCAACCTTGCACCCCCGCCCCGAATTTGAGCATGTTTATTTTAGTGTTGTGTGCACTGCTTGGATCTTTGGGTTGGAGGTTATCTTGTGGTTTTAGCTGTACCTTGGGTTAGTTTTATGCACATATATGTATTTACTGAGCTGGAATGATTTGTGCCTATTTGCTTTAATGATGATTCAGCTGGGAAAAAACAGGCAAAATATTAGCCTGGCATCTGGAAACAGGATTTCTAGCTTCACATTTTCAGTTTGGGGGATTTTGTTTGTTTAGGGGTTTCTTGGGTTTTTTTGAGTGGGGGAGTTTTGTTGTTAGTTTATTTGTTTGTTCTTACAGCAGCTAAATTAATTATTTATGCAAAAAATCCCTCGCAAACATATCTCTGTGCCTTGTAAAGATTCAAGAAATGTAAAGTTACGGGGGGAAAGGGACTGAGCAGCAGTACTATTTTGCAATACCAGTATTTGAAAACTGTGTTTTAAGCAACTCTTTTCAATATTTGTGACCTCGTCGTGACTTCCACCTTTGACAGGCTTGTGCAGGTGATGTTAAAGCCTTCCTGGCACTTGTATCTGTACCTATTTTGTTGCAATCCCAGCGGGTGCTTTTGCCACAGGGTCCTTTCTCCTTTTGCCAACAAAGCTACAGGAGCGGCTGTTCCCCTGAGCAGGCAAAGCACCTACATGGTATTTATGCAGAGCCCCTGGGAGTGGCAGTGTTTGTGACTCGAGGCATGTGGCAGTGGAAGCTGCGCTGTGGCTTGTGCTGGCACATGAGTGGGGCTTGACCTCGGAGTGGGGAGCTGCCTCCCAGCCTGTCAAGTGCCACATCACTCCCTGTTTTCAGGGCCTCAGGTGTCCTGAACGGGTGAGAACCCCCTGGGACACGTGCCTACCCAGGTGGCCTCCTGTTCCCAATGACTGACCTCCAGCTGGGAGGTCTCTGCTCCTGCAGCCACCTCCTCTCAGCATGGTCCCTCCCCAAGCCCCAGAGAGCACCGGCTCCAATTCTGCCTTCTGGCAGCAGGGTGAAGGGGCAGAAAGTCCCTTTTGGGGGAGGTTTAGGGAGGGAGGAACAGTGAGAGTCTCCTGCAACAGCAACTCTGGCACGCATGGGTGACTCTGCATGGTCCCATTGCGCGACCCGACACCGCGGCCAGAAAGGGTGAGACCTACTCAAAGCTTCGAGTTTAAAGACGGTCAACGGGATAAGGTTTTTTGGGAAAGAGAGAAATGCAGGACAAATGCTGGACCTGGAAGTCCTTTCTGATGTGGAGGAAAACTCCCGGGGGCGTTCAAAGAAAACGGTTAATTACTGCTCGTCTGGCGGGGCGACACGATGGGTGAGGCTGGAAGCTGCGGAACCCTTTGCGGGGTGAGTGGGATCTGAGAAGGTCAAGGAGCTGGGGCACCGCCGGCAGCACCCCCTGCTTGCCCCCTGTCTCCACCAAGTACCGTGCTGGTGGTGCTGGGCTGGAGTGACTCTGGGACTTGGGGGCTCTCCAGTGACGCCCGGGGGAGCAGGATGGCTGCAGGGGCTTTCCGCGGGCGCGGAGCGACAATGCGGATGCCCAAGCGCTTCTTTCTGCGGGGTAAATGAGGCGGGCACGGGTTGGCACCCAGCGTCCGAAGTGCCAGGTATTGAAAGGATATAATATATATATATATTTAATTATTTCCTCTGCTCCAATAAGCCCTGGATTCATTTACACCTGTAATTCTCGTTTCAGGGAGGGTGGCATGCTGAGTTAAACGAGAAATAAAATAGAAATTAATGTCCTCGTCTCTACCGCTTTTAAGGCAAACGACAAAATAATTTCGTGTCTCCCGGTCCGTCCAGATCCACCCAAGGACCATGGGGAGACCCCAACGTCTAGGGAAAATTTGCAACCCTCTCCCGCAAACGAGAGGTTCGCAATCTTGCGGGATAAAATTATGAAGCAAAGTGGGAGATCTCTGTCAATAGGCTAAGCATCGACAGCCTTTGTGCCCAGGTCGCCTTGGAAGGCGAAGGGGCTCCAGGAATGCCTGTCCCTGTCAGCTGCCCTTTCTGTGGTCCCTGACATGGCCGTATCAAAGGACCCGCCGGGGAGGTCTGTAGAAAACAGAGTCACCGAAATTTGCGTCTGGGAAGAGAGAAAAAAAACCAGACGATATTGATATATCACTGAAAGGCGAGATATTGTATGTGTATCTGTACACGCGCAATGCCAGAGGTTTTGCACAGTTCGTTTGGAAACGCCCGGAGTTGGAGGCGGAGGAAACGGATGGGGGGGTTTAATAAAAACCATTTGCCACTTGTCTTCAATTAGGGGCTAGAGATTTAGCAAAAATAAGAAATGCCGATTTTTTTTTTTCCTCACTCTCTGTCGGGATCAAGAGGTAAACGCGCCCCCCCTGCAACGATTTCGGGGCTTCGCATCAAAGGGAGAGAGGAAACACAGGCGGCATTGTCGCGATCCGTGTCGTCGTGACTCGTGTCCCTGCACACACCTCGCCGCTTCTCCGCCTGGAGCCGGACCCCCGACGGGCCGCGGGACCCCCAGGGGCTCAGAAGCGGCGAGACGGGGAGATGTGGCTCCAAAGGCTCGGGAGCTTTGCACCCCGGCTCTCCTCAGCCGGGCGTGCAGAGGCCGCCCACGTTACAAGGCGGGGTGTCCTCGTTTTCTCCCGGTGCCATCGGGGCAGCACCAAACCGTCGAGGTTTCTCCCTGCCTGGGGCTGGACAGCCACGGAACATCCTGTCACCCTGCCCGAGGCAGGTGAAATCTAAGGCATCACTGGGCACCTCGGGAGCCAATACCACCCTCCACGCCCCGATGTTCCCTGCATCTTCGTGTCCATGACACAGAGGCAACGTGAGGCAGGGAGGAGGGAGGAGGGAGAGAAAGACACGCACACAATAGCCAGGCAAATTGTTAGCAACTCCGGCGTTTGGGGAAGCCGGTACTGTAACTGCGCTCTCATCAGTCACCGCTCCTGAAGTGATAGTAAAAATGCATCTAAACATGCTGCGGTGTGATATATAAAAGCACAGCGGGATGAGCTGCTTTCCAAAAAGGGACCTGGTGATTGGATATGCCTTGGCATGATTGACAAGAGCTTAGTTTGGTAAAGAGAAGACACGCAAGCTTTCACAGCGGGATTTCTTTTCTAAAATATATCACACTAGCCTTTGAAAAGCGCCGCACACTATAAGGGAAATAAGGTTGCTTTATAGTGCGCTGACATTTCTTTAAAACACAACTAAGATCAAAAAAAGAAATAAAATGTGTTCCAAACACAATGTTTTAATTAGTTTATTCTGTGCATTTGCTTTTATCTGGTGTATATATCACGGATCCCCACCCTTTAATTAAAACAACTAGCTGCCTATACAACAGCACAGACAAACGCTTAACTTTCTCCTTTGTAGCTACAAGCAAACTCAATTTACTACGGCTCTCAGAAGAGTTTTTAAAATAAACGTGGATGCCTTGAAAGCTATCGGGGAATGGGCGAAGGTAGCGGGAAATGGCTGTTTCCTGGCTTTAAAAACTTGAGAGGATGTGGAGTCCCGCGGGCAGCCCTGCCCGCAGCTCTCACAGCCCCACCGAGGGAACTGAGACTCCACGGGGGCACAAAGCTGCCTTCGTCTGGGAACCGCGGCTGAAAGGCTGCAACGGGGCTTTCCAATTTGCTCGGCTGCATTTTGGATTTCTTTCGGTTTTTCTTCCTTGCTATCTCTCTTATTTAATTTAGTTTTAATTTTGGTGCCGTCCTCATAGAAGCCCAGGCTGCCGCAAGCTCTCCTTCCCCCCGGCACTGCCCGCTCCGGGGTTGATCACTTGAGGCGCTTTTTCCGCCGCCGTCTCCCCCGCCTCTGCCCGACAAGGTTCTCGTTACGGAATAGATTCTCCGGGCAAGGGAATAAAGGTCCTTTAAAAGGCATCGACTCCTTCCCCCCGTGGCAAGCACGTCGTTTACAGGCGGGTTAATCGTGCCGCGGGGGCCCGATAGCAAAAATACAGAAGGGGGGTCACACGAGCGAGCAGTCGTCTGTCGGCCCGAAATGTGCGCATCTCGGCAGAAGGAGAGGAGCTGGCGCTCCCCGAAGCCCCGCGGTCACAGGCAGGGGATGAACCACTCCGATGCCAACCCGGACATCCGGGCAGAAGCCCCCACCTCACTCCCCGCAGCTGTGATTTAGTCGCTTTGGCCCCAAAGCTTCGAGCGGGTTTTATCGATGAAGCGACTCCTCCTGAGGGACTGTTTAGTCCAGGGAAGCGTGTGAGGGCTGAGCCCTCCCGGTTCCTCCCGGGAGCCATATCACAGTTCCCCGGGTCGGCCGGAGCCCGTCGGGGCTGCGGGATGGAGGCACCGTCGGAGCGCTGCGTTCCTCTCGTTAGAAAAGGGAGTGGGGCAGGGGCAGAAGGAGAGGGAATGGGTCAGACCCCGCAGGTATGCCGTTACATGGCTTATTCCGAGAAGAAAAAAACACAAGGGCAAAAAGAAAGAGCGTATCACCCCAAGGGGACCGGCGTGGACAAGTCTCGGGCAGGTGGACGAAGGGGAGCTTGGTTCTTTGCCCAGTACCTTGGGCAAAACCACTTGCAGTTGAGAGGAGAGTCACTGGGCGATGCGGCCGGACGGAGGGCGGCAAAAGGCGAGCAGTGCAAAATCGCCGTTTTGGTTGTTTTAAATACGTTCAATCATTCAACACCTTGTTCCAACACACCCACGGGGCTGGCGAAATCGCATCCCCGTCTTTATGGGAAGACACCCTCGGTGCCCGCTACAGGTGTGCCCGTCGGTGTGCCAGAGCTGACACTGAGTGTGTGACCCGACACCCGGCCTCGGCCCCCCTGGGCTGGAGCCCACCTGCGGCCCCTCCTTGGACCCCTGTCCCACAGGGCCGCCCCGCAGTCCCCCGCCGGGGCGGCACTAAGCGCCTCTGCCCCGGGGCGTCCCGGCCGGTCGCATCTCCGAGCCCGGGGCCGCGGTGACTCCTGTCGCCGACACTCCGGCTCTGGGCCGCGACTGCGCCCAGTGTTGGGGAAGAAGACGTGGAAGCGAGAACAAATGCCACTTCCCGCCCCCCGCCCCGGGGGTCCCAGCAATGAGAAAAGCGTCAAAGCCCCGGCACAACCCGCGATGTCACCGCAGTCATGCCGGGGACCCGCTGTAGGATAAGGGATGTCCCCAGGACGGGCTTGAGACTGCTTTCTTGGATTTCGGCAGCTCCCCCGGGGCTGACTCTCGACAGCTAGAGACCGCTGTTTAGGGCCCGTGGGGGTGCCAGATCAAACTGGGCGATTTGCTCCTGGGGAGCGGGTTTGTTACTGGGATTTACACCTACTGAGAGGCCCCAGGGATAAACGAGCGGGTACGGGGACCGGCTGGAGAGACGTTGATACGGGGACAGAGCCCCACGTCCTCCGGCTGCCGCGTCCTCCGCCGGCGGGAGGGAACTGGGGGGACCAGTCCGTGTCCGGGCAAGGACTCGGGGCAGCCCCGGGGGGGTTGCGCGGAGCTCGGGGGNTGGGCGGGCAGGGCTGGAGGCGGCTCCCGCAGCCCCGCTCCCGGCGCCGGCAGGCTGCCTGTGGGGGCTGAAGAACTGGGGGGTCCTTCGGTGTTCCGGGAACATCCCCTCCTGCCCTTCCCCTTGCGTTATCCCCATCGGCTCCTCGCAGGTCCCTGCAGGTCGAACCCGGACTCCACACGGCCGGGGGCACCCGACGGGGCTTCTCTGTCCCAGCGGTTCTCGCCGTCCTGTGGGGAGGCTCTGCCCAGCCCGCCTGGCAGCCGGGTAAAGGCTCGGGGCAGGAAGGGGCCGCGTACTCCGGGCACGGGCTCGGAAACAGCCGGGGCTCAAGGGCAGCAGCCTCGGCACGCTGGGGAAGGGGCGGCTCTGCCCCGGGAGCTGATGACAGGCTGGCGGCTCCCGAGGCCGGGATGCCTCCTCGGAGCCCGGGGCTTGCGGTTGCCCCTCAGGGCTCAATCACGCAGAAAGGCTGACTAAAGTCTGTGTCCCCCGCAAGAGCGGGACAATAGAGCCACCCTCCAGGTCACAGGTCACCTCCTCGCTGATTGAGATATTCGCCACTTCCCCCCCACACCCTCTGCTCCTTGGAGGCGCGGGGGGGATATCAAGGGGGCGGCCGGAGGGTGAGGATGCTCTCGGCAGTACTGGGGTGCCGAGGCCCCGGCTTCCCCCTCTGTCCGCTCCCAGGTCTACACCGTGTCTCCTAAGAATGGCTTTGTGGGGAGGTGGTTGGGGTGGGTGTCTCCCGCTTCCACAGGGTGGCCTTCCCCAGGGTCACTCTAGTGCATGAGGCACCCTTGGGTGCACGGAGCAGACCCAGATCCCCGCAGGGCTGTGGCGGTCCCCTGGCTTTGCCTCGGCCCCATTGGAACGACAGGACCCAATTTATTCTGCAGCACCTCGAACTAGTCCTCGTGGTTTCCCCCTCGCTTCCGAGCCCTACGCTTATTTCCCATGCAGCTGAACAGTGATCTTCATTTTGGGGGGCGAAATTCTCCCCATTGCCACCAACCACACGACAAACACCGTTTTGTGGGCAACGGTGCCAGTGCCGGCCCGGTTCCCCGAGATGCAGGATGGAGCCCGCCGGCACCTACATTTCCTCACCACTCAGGTCTTTCTGCCTGCCTCCCCCTGGCCTTTGATATTCCTCGCCCCCTCCCCTTGCCGAAGTTCAGACCTGTTTACTCCAGCCCGTATCTCTGAAGTTCAAATGTACATGTGCTTCCCCCTCCGCTGAGTGACAGCTACAATGGAAATGTCTCGTTCGCTCCTGGTTTGCATATAATTACACCGGGGATGCAATATGTTTATGGCAGGAGAAAAACTACTTGTCTTTACGCTTGTTAGGGATATTCATTTAATCGCGATACAGCGCGGTTTAAAAGCTCTTTAGGGCGGATGGAATATTCCCCTCGCCGCCGTCTCGCTGCTCGGCGCGGGGGATTTCTGTTGCTGTTATCCCGGATTTGTTTTGTCTTTTCCCCGCACCCTCGGTAGAAGGAACGAGGGAAATCCGTGGAAAAAGCGACTTCCCATTCCCGGGGCCGTTGCCTAAACTTCACCTGCCCCGCTGCAAAATCCACAGTAACGAGTGGGCACCCACCGGGGCCCGTGTTTTCCTCCCGCACTGCAGGGCCCAGACTTTGCGGTCTTCCCCCGTGCAAGGCTGCTCGTACCGTGTTGTGGTGCTGGGCCGGGGCAGCGTTAAAGCCGGGAGTCCCCGGGCCAGGGCAGCGCGGAGCGGGGGGAGCCCGTACGGGAGGTGCGGGTCCGCCGCCGTGCGGGACACGGAGCGGGGCCAGGCACAGGCAGGGCTCCGAGCGCGGGGGGACCCGCACCGCTTTACAGGGGTTTTGCGTTTTTGGAGCNGCCCGACCCGAGCAGCCACAGCCCCGCTCGCCGTGGGCACCTGGGCGGGCAGCGCAGCCCCGCCGCCACCGTCACCAGCCCGGCCCCGGCGCGTCCCATCAGGGACACACAATGCCACACGTGAGGCCTCTGCACAAGCAGGGGTCAGTCGCCCTCGGTCGCCCCAGGTCGGCGACTTCAGAGGCATTGCCCACCCCGGCGCTCAGCTGATGGGATAATTGAATTATGCCCCCCCACACCTCTTCTTC
>WEKX01008949.1:522580-549258 GCA_013390025.1 Pitta sordida | reverse complement strand
TAAATATAGACTGAGGGCCGCCGCCTTCAACTCCACCCGCGACTTTCTGTTCCGCAACCGCGGCTCCGGCATCGCGGACGCCGCCTCCGGCACGGCGCAGCACGGGCTCTTCGGCGGCTCCCCCGGCGGCTTGCACGGCCCCGGCGGCATCCCGGACACCCCGGGCTACCTGCTCTTCCCGGGGCTCCACGAGCAGAGCCCGAGCCACACGTCTCCCAACGGGCATGTGGACAACGGGCAGATGCACCTGGGGCTGCGCGGGGATCTCTTCGGGCGGCCGGATCCTTACCGGGCCGTCTCCAGCCCCCGCACGGACCCTTACGCCGGCGCCCAGTTCCACAACTACAACCACATGAACATGAATATGGGCATGAACGTGGCGGCCCACCACCACCACCATCACCACCACGGCCCTGGAGCTTTTTTTCGGTACATGCGCCAGCCCATCAAGCAAGAATTGTCCTGCAAGTGGCTCGACGAGAGTCAGCTCAGCCGGCCCAAGAAGAGCTGCGACAGGACTTTCAGCACCATGCACGAGCTGGTGACCCATGTCACCATGGAGCACGTCGGGGGGCCGGAGCAGAACAACCACATCTGCTACTGGGACGAGTGTCCGCGGGAAGGCAAGTCCTTCAAGGCGAAATACAAACTGGTCAACCACATTCGGGTGCACACGGGGGAGAAGCCCTTCCCCTGCCCCTTCCCGGGCTGCGGCAAGATCTTTGCCCGCTCCGAAAACCTCAAGATTCACAAGAGGACGCACACAGGTAAGGCTCGTGTCCGTGTGTCCCTCCAGCCGGGACGCGGGGCTTCGTGGGGCTCCGCGGCGCTGCCGCCGCTCTCGGCCTCCTGCGCGCCGCTGCGGAGGGGACCGTAGAAATGTTAATGAAACCTCGTTTTCGGTGACTTCCGCTCCTTTTTTTATTTTATTTTTAGGCCTGTTTGGCGTCTCTCCTAGTTAAATCAGCGGTACTTTTGTCAAAGTATTTTTTATTTTCATCCCCGACTTCCCTTCAGCCCTTCCGCACGGGTGGAGGGAAGAGAGGGGGAAAGGCTGGAAGCAAACGTATTTTGGCTTGTATCGTGGAGTACGTCTTGTAAACCTGTCCGGGCCGCTGAATTTATCTCGGGTCTTCTCCCTCTCCAGGCTCTCACAGCCGCCTTCCCTGCCGGAGCCCAGCGTGGGCCTGGCGGGAGGTGAGTTAAAAGTAACAAAAAGCTGATCCAAATTTATCCGACATGTAACAAATCGTGATGTCCATCTTAGCCTTCATTTGTTGTGGTGGGGCGAGTGGGGCAGATGTCCTGGGAGGAGGCAGGTGGGGATGGAGAGGGGAATGGCCCTCCTTCACCCTCTCTGAATTTCACAGGTGAGAAGCCTTTCAAGTGCGAATTCGAGGGCTGCGACAGGCGCTTCGCCAACAGCAGTGACAGGAAGAAACACATGCACGTCCACACCTCGGACAAGCCCTACATCTGCAAGGTGTGCGACAAATCCTACACCCACCCCAGCTCACTTAGGAAACACATGAAGGTAAATCACCCCAGAGCTCCAGCCCTTTCTTCCCTGAGCAGGGATGCTCAGCTGCAGGCGTGCTCAGGGCTCGTTCCCCTGGAGCAGGGCAGAGCTCAGCTCCACGCTCCTGGCATGGCCCGAACGGTCCCCTGTGTCTAGGCCGTGGCTGGAGCACAGCCCGGGGAAATGGCGTAGTTTCTTTTTGTGCTCCCGCTGGTGCAAGCACTGCCCGGTTTGCAGAGCTTTGCTTGGTGCTGGAAGGCCGTGCAAACGCAGCCTTGCCTGTGGCTGCAGGCCCCCGTGCCGGGACACGGCAGCCCCTGTACTGGGATGCTGCAGAGCCCGGCCCAGGATGCTGCACCAAAGTGCCCAGGAGCCGAGGCAGGCGCTTGCCGCCGGTACTCAGTGGTCAGCCAGGCATGAGCTGCCCGATTGCCAGGCAGGGCCGAGCTCTGGACCACAGTGTCCCTCCTGCAGGGAGGAACACCTCAGCCTGGCTCAGCGGGGAGGCAGGGACCCCGAGCTCGCTCCCATCTCTGCCTCTTGGTTTTAGGTGCACGAATCCCAGGGGTCGGACTCTTCCCCTGCAGCCAGTTCGGGGTACGAGTCCTCCACCCCCCCTGCGGTGGGCTCCGCCGGCACTAAGGACTCCACCAAAACGCCGCCGGCCGCCCTGCAGAGTAACCCCGGCCACAACCCTGGACTGCCCCCCAATTTTAATGAGTGGTATGTGTGAAGGCAGCTGCTGCCCGGCCACAGACTGGACCAAATGCATTGGGAACGAGGAAAAAAAAAAAAGGACAAACCAAGCCAACTGCAGCTCGCTCCCACGGAAATGGAGTTTCCACACCGACGACCGCATAGGGCTACACCTTCTTAACTGCCAGGATCCTGAGGGGGGTCTTTTATTATTATATTATAATTATTATGATTTTTTGCAAGCCCAGACGCTGGACTAGCCATGTCCTTTTCTCAGGATTAGATTTCTTTTTTTTTGGTCATTTTTTTCAGTCGCAACCGTTTCTTTGATTTTTTTCCCCCCTCCTTGCCTCCCTCTTCTTCTAAATCCCCCCTATTTTTTTTATTCTAAATTTGGTTTTTTCCCCTTCTTTCGGTGGGATGTTGACATGAGGATGAAAATTCTCTTTCGCCTTAGTGGTGATTGTTTAAACTTACAGTCTTAAACCGTGCCAAAGTCCTGTTATGTCTTGAACTTTCCTTTCTAGCTCTCCTGCTGCTTCTTTCTCTGATCTCATCTTTTTCCTTCTCTCTCTTCAAGCATTACACTTGTGAATGTATTCTCGTCTGATGGGGTCGGTCAGTATTTTTCAGGATGAGGATGTGGTGTTTATTCTGCCCAGATTGTGACGTTTAGTATAACAGTTGCCTTTTTGTAATAACTTTTTTTGTAAATACATACCCATGATGCCATATTTATCGTTCGTAATTTAATTATTGATACAAAGTGCCGGGAACTGAACAATATTTATGGGGGAGAAAAAATTGTTTTCTAACAAAAAAAATACAAACAAACAAAAAAAAAATTTCAACTCTGTACAGCTTTTGGTTATAACTGCTTTAGCATTAAAAGTTTATTGTTTTGGAAAGAGCCGTTTTTGACCTGCTCTGGGGGACGGGGCAGTGGCGGGTGCCGTCGCGCACCGGTCGGCGCTGCCGCCGTGGTCGGGCCGTTGTTTTCGAGTTGGCGATGCCGGGTGAAGCCTCCTCCTCCTCGCCGCCGCTCTTTCTCCTGTCCCTTTGTCCCCGCCCTCCGCCGCCCGGCGGCTTCGCTCCTCCGCCACTTTCCCGAGCGGACTGACCTCGGGGATCGATCTCGGGGAGAGGAGCTCCGGGGAAAGCGGGGGCGCCTCGACGGGAAGGACCCGACGGTGAGTACCGGGGCGGCGGAGCGGCCGGCGGCCCCTTGGATGCATCGTGGGGCTGTGGGGGCCGGGCAGCCGTGCAGGACCGGCCCCGGGCTGCATGCCTGAGGGGGGGCCGAGACGACATCGCGTGCCACAGGACTTTTTCCGTTGTTGTCCGTTTTGTTTTGTTTTGTTTATTTCTGACTAGGATGCGGAAAAGCCTCCCCGTCCTCAGGAGTGAAAAGGAGTCGAGCAGAGACATCTCACCCGAGAAACTTCTCCTCTGGCGCCGCACAGTAGCTCCAAGCTACCGGAGGGACAGTGGAAACCGTCCCTCCCCGGCAAACTTCGGTGGCCGCGGTGGCCCCGGCGGGCCGGACGGAGATGCTGTGGGGATCCCCGTAACCGATGCTCCCCTCCAGCGCAGCCAGCGCGGGCGTACGGCTCCGCAGCTGCATCCTCCTTCCGACGGCCGCGGGCTACGCCCAGCCACGGGCTCCGCACCTCCGCTGAGGTGGGGGGGAGAACCGGGACAGGCCCGTCTTGAACTTGACTGGGGGCACAGGGGAAGGCCGGAGTGGCCCATCCCCTCCTGCCTGCCGCAGGCGCCTCTCGGGCGAGAAACCCGCGGAATATTGCATGCTTTAAAATTTACGTTTAAACAAACAAATCTATCATCTTCTTCCTCCAAAAGGAGGGGGGTGGAATGTAGAAAAGAAAGGAAAAAAAGGTTTCTAGCGCAGAAAAGGAGAGGGGAAAGATGAAGTGCAGCCTCTGCAGCTGTACATCTAAAAAACAATATAAATCCCATCAGCTCCTCACCGGGCACTTAAAATAGTTCTCTTCGAGGTTTCCCGGCCAGACATGGATCTCTGCTTCTTTTTCTGTGAAGTCTTTCTCTCGCTGTGCACAGAGCCGAGCCCGGGGCTGGACGCGGAGCGCTGCTGTCCCGGCCCTTCCCGGGGGGCGAGCGGGACCATCCCGCACCGCGGCGGGCGAGGAGCAGCTGAGCCGCCGGGGGCCGTCGGGTTTTCCTCGGACACCCACCTGGGTCGTGTCTGCGTCGCTCCGGACCTTACCAGTCTTGGAAACGTGCCGGTAGGCTCGGGTTCGTTACTGCTTTGCTCGGAGCCGGGGAGGCGCGGGGTCGCAGGGCTGGCGGAGGAGCGCCCCGGGACGGGTCCGGCGGCGGCTGCTGTCGGTCCCCGAAACGCCGTCCAGAGTGGGCGGCTCTGCTGTAGCCGGGGTTATCTGGCTTGGGGAGCCCTGGCCGGGTGCGGCCGGGAGGATGCAGCGTTTCCGGACCCTGGAGGAGATCGGCCCCGCTGGAGGCTGAGTGCAGAGGGACCCTTTCTGGCCCCGCAGTGGCTCTTGCTGCTCCTTGGGGCCCTCGGGCTGTGCTGGCATACTTGCCCTCCAGCGTGCCCTCGCAATTGCTTCCTTTGGCTGGCATCACTGCCCCTGCCATTTTTATTGCCAGGGCTTTAAAACTCCATTCTGGCTCATTTGGCCTCCCCTGGGTTGCCAACTGGCACTTCCNCCCCCCAAGGTCTGGGGCCTCCCCATCCATATAGGGCTCACAACTGGTAGGAGGAAGAGTGGAACAAACTCTGGACTGCGCATCGTTGAGGTCTGGGGTCCCCCTTGACCTCTCTGCAGCCCCCTGAAAAAGGGGCATGGATGGGGCAGGTGCAGCAGGGTGGGGTGGGTGTGTGTGGAATGGGATTAAAGAATGGATTTGGGATGGATGCAAAAAGGGCTGAGGACTCGTTTGGCTCTGAAATGCTTGCAAAGCTGGGGGTTTCAGCACCAGCACTATGAGGTGGGACAGGAAGGCCATGTCCCCTGGGCAGAGTACAACTGCGCTGGTGGGTGCTGCTGTCGGTGCACCGCCTCTGCCCCACTGGCTGCTGCTGGCCCTGAGACCTCAGGGATGAAGGATGGGGAAGTTACCTCAACCTGCAGCTGAGTCCTCAGCTTCATGGACAAATTACAAGAGCTTTTCTGCAAAAAGTAGCAAAAAGTATCTGTTCCTCACCCTTGCCAATTGCAGGGAGACACAAAGAGTCCTGGAGTGGGAAAAATCATTTTTCCCAGGTTTCTTAGGCTGGTTTTGTGAGCTGGGGAGAGGCAGGTAATGATTTTCGAAGCCAGAGTCTAGCAGTGGGCACCTGTGGGCATTCCCTCTGCTCACAGCTCAGACAAAAGCATTACAGAGCCAACCAGGGCAGGACAGCAGTGGCAGGGTAGGTGCCATGTTAGCTCAGCTTTTAGTGTGTCATAATAATGGGACTGGTGTCACAGAGCAGAAGAGTCCTAGGATTGTTCACAAAAAGGGGATGTATTCTGCTGTCCTCTCCCAGACTGGCAGCTCCCTTGAAGTTGCTTTGCTTGCTTGTATGAGCAGGATTAGGTGGATTTGTCCCCAGATAAACAGATCTTGGGATGGTTTTCTAAAAGGGGTAATGTTGATTCATTGTGCTATAACGAATCCAAGCAGAGGCAGGCGATGAGCTGGAGCCATTCCTTCTGTACCACGCTTTATGAGCCATGAATATTTTGATTCCTTTGGTGTCATTGTTTTTGCATATCTGTCTCTGTGTCTGGTGTAATCCTCTGAAAAGAATATTATTTTTTTTCAAGCTTTGTGCGTGCCATTAGCAGCTAGTGGTTGCACACAGTGTGAAGGCAGAGTCCTGAAGGCATTTTGATCAGGTTGTGTCTCAGCATTATGGCAAAGGAATTAAGTTCCTGTAGTAAGTCTGTTGGCTGTAAAGCTCCAAAGCAGTAGTATTGTGTATTTGCATTTTATTTTCTTAATATAATGTTCCCAGATTAAAAGCACCACACAGTAACACCCCCCTCTTTTATCTGAGCCTAACTTTCATGACTTCCTGACAAACCATCCCTGTCATTTATGCTGTTAGTAAGATCAGCTATAAGGAAAATATTTCTGCAGAGGTGCACTCTTCTTTTGGAAAGGTAAAACTCCAGAGAAAGCCAATATTCTTCGAGAAATCTAATTTTATTATGGAGTGTGCAGAAGGAAATAATTTGTTTTGTACTGATTAATCTGTACTAGTCCCCTGAACTAAAACATTTGGTTAACCTTTCTATACCATTTGTATAGGATAAAAATATATTTTGTGTCTTGCAAGTGCCTGCTCACATGAACATAACTGCAGGCAGTAAAAATGCTTTTGTAAGAGCTTACAGTGGTGAGAATGGCAAAGAAAGGACCTGCCCTGCAGACTTGATAGGAGACAGTTGAGGATGGCTTTGCAGACATCTGTTCTGTAGTAGTCATGGAAAAATCCTCTGCAGGAATCAGGGGAGGCAGTTGTCTAAGAAGGCGCAGATATATTTCAGTATAAAGATGCTAATTTTATTCTCAGTGAATAATGTTGTGTGCTGCTTAAGTTTTCTTTTAGCTGACACTTTGATAATGTTTCTCCATTTCAAATGTTTTTATGAGAAGAAACTTCAGTAAAAAGGGCTAGGGAATAAAAAAAAAAAAAGGGTTTAGCTGAATGATTTTGTTTTGGCAACTTGTTCAATAGTGGCAGCTTTGAAATTGCCAAGCTTGACTTTGAAATATTTGAATGGGTGATACGTGAAGTTCCTGTTGAGGCAGACCCAGCCTGCACGCTGGGGATTTGTTCCTCTGCACACTGAGCAAGGTAGCCTGACCTGAGAAACTTGGAGAGGAGAAAAGACCAGTGGTCCTGCTGGCTGGGAAGAGTCTGGGGAAGCTGGAGAGGCTTAGGATCATAACAGATACATGCAGAATAGGGCTACTGCCTTGTTTTTGTTGTTTTTCAGAGCATCATTTAATCCCACTTCAGGCCTGGGCTAGTCCTGAGTTACAAAATGGCTCTTAGTGGGAATTTTGGGTGCTTGGCATGATGGAGCAAGGGGCTGGGCAGAGATCTCGAAGATTTTGGGGAGGCTGTGCTCTAGTTGGCTTTCTGCACCTCCCTCTATCTCTGTTGTTCGGGCAGAAACTGGTCTATGGGCAGGAAAAAAGTGGATCATCAGCAGGGTTTGGTATGAGTGGAGAAAGTGTTTTGCTGTGCAGCGTGTGCAGGGACTGTGCTCAGGCAGGTGTGGGGTGTCACCGCTCCCTGCGATCCCGAGGGAGGAGAGGAGAGTTTTGGAGCAGAAATGAGTGTTGTGCTTTATTCACAGGCTGAGGCCTCTAGCTGGCAGGGTCACAGCAGGGTAGAAAATGTCGGGATTTTGGTTTCTACTAGCCATAGGCTCACTGTATTTGTATGGCACAGAGAATAACCACTTTGGAAAATAAAGCTCTAGCTTGAAAGGCTTGAGAGGCAGTGCATTAATATATATTATTTGCCTTAAATAAAATGACTTGTTTATTTATATCTTATTTAAATTCCCCCCAGTTTCAGTAAGACTTTATTTCAGTGCAAAATATGGTGCTTGTTACTTTTTTTAAAGAATTTTTCCTGCTTTCTGTAGTTTACATAGCATAACTCCCGTTTTGTTCGAGAAAATACAATTGCTTTTATTCAGTTTTTTCCTAATTTTAATATTTTTTTCTGTTTGTTTTTACCTGTATTAGTAAAGTGCTTTGAATTGAGGGTTTCCACCCTTTCAGTGCATACTTACTGAAAATAAACATTTTTTTGGGCTGCATTTAAAATCCTTTTAAATCCAGGGACTTGATCGTCTCGGGGATTCTTGAGGAACTCGAGAAAAAAGTAAATCTTGTGTTAGGATTTTTGAAACTCATTCTTAACTATAGGAAAAAAAACCTTAATTTGGACTCACATATGGTATTTAATTAAAAGAAAAATCTTTGTGCAGCAGATGATGTGACTAAAGTTTGCCTGACGCATGCAGAGTGCAGAAGCTGTGAGAAGTGGACTCAGGTTGCTCACTGGTACCAGGGCTCCTGGTGCTGAGGAAGACAGATATTCCTCCGAGCACTCATTTCCCCCATGATGTTTATTTTTACTAGAAAAAAGATGTTGCAAGAACTTGCTGAAACTGTCAGTCATAAATATTTAAAAATTATATTCCAAGCACACTTGAAGTAGACTTGGTCAAATTTACAAGATTATGAAAGAAAAAGAAAGTAGACAGTGGNTTTTTTTTTTTTTTTTTTCCTTTTGGTGCCAACTGCAAGGCCAAAGGGGCATATACTTGTGTTTTAAAGTGGAGCTCAAGTTTTTGTGTAATCTCACGATTCTGGAGCTTGACTTATATTTTTTTGAATATTTGAGGCTGTTGTCAATACTGTAAGAATTAGCAAAACTGCAGCACTAAAATACATATTTAATTTTTAATCTTGACCTGTGGAAGTATTTTAAAATAGTACAGTAAGTGGAATGATTTAGTTTAATGGCTTTGCACTACTTTAATTTGTTTTTAAAATGAGGTACCAGTGTATCATTGCAATCTGCTACTTTTTACCTCTTTCTCTTCCTTGCTGATGAAGAAGGCAGGCAGAGGACCGAAGGAGGTGAAACTGCACCTTGGAGACCCTCCCGGTACATTTGTGAGGGTGCTGGGCTGAGATTAAAATAAAAATTCTCTGTTGTTGCTCACTTTATGTTGCTGAGGACTTGATTTCAGAGGAGTTCCCTGTCCCTTCCAAAAATCTGACGTTGGAAATATTTTTTAAAAAAAAAAGAGTAGAAAATTTTTTACAAATGAAAACATTAGCGCATTTTTTGAACTTTGAGATGACCTTGGGCATTTTAAGAATTATGTTTTGACAAAGAACTTGCTGGGTCCTTAGCTGTGGGGCTGGGCTCTGCCAGCCTTGCCTCGCAGCCGTGGTCTGTCTGTTTGATACATCAGAATGGGCTCCGTGAGCTACGTCACGATGTCTGTAGTCAGAGAACACAGAAGAGTACAGTGGGCTATTCTGTGTCTAGTAGTTCCAATTTCAGACCTGATCAGCCTTTTAGAGATTTATAATTCAAACTTGAGAAATTTGTAACGTGAACTTGAGCAACCGTAGCATTAAAGCAAAGCTCTTTGTTGTCATTTAATTTTCATCTAATCTAGGGGGGAAAAATGGCACTCCAGAAAGAATAGTTTATGATCAGCACCTTAGTTTTATCACTCACATTTCTAAATAATTTTGCTGTAGGTTAAGAAATAGTTTTCTTCCAGATTGCCAATAAATTGCAGTGAAAGAACTAAACTAGCGTAAGTGCCCCCTACAAATTTTTAAATTACATATACATCAGTGAAACACTGATGTCCTGAAAATATGTTTTCTTCTTTTCATTAATTTTCTGTTCTTGATCTCGGACAGTCTTTTACACAAAAAGCTGGTCGTAAGTAGAGCAACATGAGTAAATCACGCTCTGAGAAGAAACTGATGCAAGGAAGGGACATTGGAGAAATACTGCATTTCATAAACAAAATCACTAGAGCATTAGGAGAGCTAACATGTGGGTTTATGAACATAGTTATAAATATTTAAACATGCAAAATGAAAATGTTACTAAATATCTGGTTTTCATTATCTTTCGATGAACATTTTCATTCTTGGAAGCATTGCTAGCTGTCTGCACAAAACGATCACCACCCCCCTCCCCAGGATGAATGATGTGTAATGTGAAAACGTGTTAAAATGCACAGTTGTTTGTAATATCTTCTACCAAAGTGGAAGACATTTTACCAAATTTGGTATTCTACTGAATCACAAAGTATTCTTGCCCAACAAAGAGGCAACTATCCTGCTTCTGTCAGCAACTTGCTTGCTAGATGTTATGAAAAATGTGAGGACCGTTTGGAAAATAAGATGTCACTCAGCGAGCTTGGAGTCGAGGCCTGCCATCCTTTCTCCAGCAAAATTCCTACAGAAGTCAACAAAAGAAGTGGCTGCTGATTTTATCATTAGCAACGTATTATTTTGAAGTGTCAACAAGTGTGGAAGTGTTCTGTGTGCCTCCGTGGAAGGGTTTGGAGCCTGCAGCAGGAACTTTGGGGTGGGAAGCCTGAGGTCTGTCCCTTGGCTGGGCTCTTGACGTGCGTCTGAGGCTGCACCTTTAAATAGGATGGGAGTAGGCAGAGAGAGACACAGGTTGTGCAATTCAGCTTGTGTGAGTGGAGGCTTGTGAGCAAGCAGAGGCCATGCTGTGCATCACTGTTCATAATAAGGCAGGTGTCTGATTCCTCAGATCCAGCACAGTCAGCCGTCTCTTGGCTTCAGTTCTCCACCATCCGTGCATCCCCACCAAGCTCTGACTGTGGCGCGTATGTCATGAAATAAGATGCCAAATGAGATATTTATTCATTTTTTAATGCACCGGGAAACCCTTTTTGTATTAGTCACATATTTAATCTTGACTGTGGTGAGGTTCTGCCGTGCTCCGTTGAGGCACGGCCTCCGTGCGCTGGCACATCGGCACGCACGCGCGCGCTGTTTACTATTCCTCCTGCAGTTGCTCCCACCAATAAATCTGCACTTGCTGTAGCCAGGATGGAAATCTTTAAGACAAAGGACTTGAATGGGCAGTTTTTTATTGCTGTGATAGAGTAGAAGGCCCCAAGCTGGGGGCTAGTGCATGCATGAATGCTGCCCCCCTTGGCTTGGTACTGTCTCCTGCGAGCTCTATACCAGTACCAGAGACGGTAAAGGGGAGAGGGCCCCAAGGCTGGTATTTCCCCATTTCAATTCTTGTTCCTCTGACTGCAGCAAATCCCAAAGAAATGATGGCTGAGAAGTAAACTTGGAGAAGAGTGTGGAAGGGGAGGCTGTTGGGTAGCACAGGGGATGCCTGGGAGGGCAGCACAAAAACGTGGGAATGAGGAAAGGAGAAACAAAAGAGATGTGGGTTGGCGAAGGAGGAATAGTCTAGTGAAAGGCGGCCAGGCTGGTGCAGCAGCGAGGAGCAGCTCCTTGTCCCTGTGTGTGAATACATCCAGCTGAGCCTTTTGCATTTGCAGGCTGTTCAGGCAGAGCCCCCACAAAAGTGTGTGAGTCCCAGGAGACACTGCGCAGGATTTGCTCTGTGGGAAGCAGCGTGTGGTGCTCGGGGTGAGGAACCCTCCACGCTGCACGAGTTTTGGCTCCCACGATACAGCTGTGCATGGCTGTTGGCTGAGTGCTGTGCGTGGCCATCGGCGCCGCCATTCCCGTGCCCGGGCTTTGGGAAGTGGCTGGTGACGGAGTCTGTTGGCAAGCCGGACCTGAGCTGTGAGGGGGGAGGAACGGGCTGGCTTCCTGCAGGCAGCTTTATGCATCCAGGCTCAGGACCAGAGGGACCCTTGGGAAGGCATTACTGCCCTCCTGCTGCCCCGTGGCTCCCACTCCCCTCCATTCTCGGAGGCCATGATGAGGTCCTGCCAAGGCAGAAGGACTGAGGCTGGTTTCTCAGCAGCAGGAGCAATGGTGCTGTGCTCTATCTGCTTGCGTCAATGCAGACCTTTCCATGGACTCCAGTCTGGGTTGGATCAAGCCTTGCATGATTGTGGCCTTTCTGCATTTTGAAACTGTGTTAATCTATATCTGGATCCCAATGGGGGCACTCGGATGAGCTGAGCTCAAACAATCCTTGGCAGCAGGGACAGACTGGAGTTGGCAAGGATTTTTATCCCATTATTGGTTACTTGGAGGAAGGAATGTACGCACCATTTTAATATATAGACTTGAGGTTTGTCATCTTCGGCATATTAGAAAAACCTCATTTTTAACAAATCCCAGAGTGTTTTCTAAGGCATCATGCTGTAGCTGGATTGAGACTGCGGGCGGGTCATGGGCAGAGGCACAGGGACTGGTGACTCTTTAGGCAAGGGCAACTTCTCCTGCTGTTGAGGTGGCCCCGTGGGCGCCAGCAGCAGATCGTGGGGCTGCTCACCTTTTGCTCCCATCTGACCTTGGCAGCAGGGGAGGTGGGAATATTGAGGTGGAAAAAAGCAGTTGCAGTGCAGCCTGTAGAGCAAACCATGCTGAAAGCTTCCCCCCCAACTAGTTAAATCTGCCTGCATGTTCTCAGCAAGTTTAGCCAGGGGTTATTTACCAAGCTCAGAGGAGACTTGCCTGTCTGCACTAAAATCTCCAAAACATATCCCAAAGACCCTGAGAGAGATTTTACACTCTCTCAGTCAGTTTGCTTTTTCCGCTAGTGAAAAATCCAGATGGGTGCTTGTGTTGAAAACTGGTCTATATGAAGGCACATATCCTGCTTTTTCATTCTGTGTTTCTAAAGTCAACTTGTAAAGGTTTTCCAAGATTATTTAGGCTTGCTGTACCAAGACCAAGAAATTAGTCCAGAAAACATAGAAGTGGCTAGGAAGGATGGACGAAATATGTTTGGGGTTTTATGTTGTTTGGACAGTTTGGGGGGCTTTTGATAAGTTTTTTTGGTGTGGGGTGTTTTTGTTATTTTTGTTTTGTTTTGGGGTTTTTTTAAGGGGGAATGAGTTTGAAAACAGTTTTCTGTATTTTACCAAGAATTACTTGTATTTTTATCAATCAACAAGCCACCTGAGTACTTAGCAAAGTGTTCCCCTCAACAACATCCCCATAAAGAGAGGGCTGAAATAATCAACAAAAAGAGTAGGTGTCAGCCTTAGACAGACAACTGTGTTTCTGGGTAATCTAATGTTATTTTAATATCTTGCTTTTAATGCAACTCAGAGAATGATTTGATGGACAAGGCACTGATGCTCATGAGCCTGAGTTCAGTTGTTAGGGTTATGTCAGAAATTATTTTTCACAGAAAACTGTAGTTGGAACGTCAGCTCCCATTAAGTATATTAGGGCCTTTGAGGTTCAGTGCTAGCACACCATGTTTTGTAGCCTTTGGTTTGCTTCTGTGGCAACAAAACCAGAAGGTCTTTGGTGAACTTCTGACCACTGACATATTAAATGAAGATGAGCATTTGAGCAACATCAGTGATTTCAATTGACTCATCAATTGCCATTGCATAGCAGTCCTCATGTTTCACTTTGGTAACAAGCTGATCTGCCACATCTGATGCCAGCAATTCAGTCCTTCAAACAAATGACATGTTTGATAAAGAAATCTTTTAAAATTCATTATGCACTTTGGCTTTTGTCTTTCCTTTTAATACAGCATCTGTTGCAGCCGGGATACATTCCTTGATCGTTTCTGAGTCTGCAATTATTTTTTTTGCCTGCCCAGTGTCCTGGAGATGTGAAACGAAGCTGCCATGCTATGCTGCTGAGCCCTGAAACTCTACACAGACATTCAATTTAATCTCTTGGAACAGACTGCATTAAAGTAGTGTCGTCAGTGCACACTTGTGATAAAAAGATGACATGAAGAAAGACAGTGAACTAAAAGGCCCTACTTTTTTTTCTGGGAAGAAAATAGGATATCTGTCCCTTCATTTGTTTCGTGGATTCCTTGCACGGCCATTTAAATTCAGCAGGAGTCTCCAAATGTCTAAATTTTATCCTGAGCATTTTTTCAGTGCTGGAAAGGAACACAGCTAAGTGTTCCAGGAGGAATTTTATTGAAAATGCTATGTGCAATGTTAATGACTTGGGATGGGGTCTTAAGTTTTTCCAAATAGAACCAGTAGAGAAACAGATACAGGATTTGACAAGAAGTGACCTTCAGGAATCCACTGGCCTGTAGCACCAAAGGCTGGCAGAAGGATCACAAAGGCTTTAACCCAAAGTGTCCCCGTGTGCCTTCATCTTGCTCCATGTCGGAGCTCTGTGAATAGCTGGAGCTGGAAGAAATGACAAACTTCTTGGGTGCCACAAGAGATTGCATCAGCACTACTGATCCTCACTCGGCTCGTTACTGAAACTGCATCAAGGAGCTATTTGGGTCAGACTGCTAAATTTGTAGACACGGAGTGTCAAGAAGCCTTTTTGTCAACTTGGTACCGTTTAGTGTTATTTGTCCTCAAGTTCAAAGCAATCCTGGCCTCAGACTTGTGATATTTTCTGCCCTTTCCCCTTTCTGTTGGCTCAGACCTCTTCCCTTTGAGGTCAACATCAAAATAAAGATGTATGTTTCCTCAGCCTGACCATGGCTCTGACTCTTTAGATCAGCAATCCTATAGTCCATATGTCTTCCCATCTGTCAACTGGCATTTGAAGCCAGCTTGCTCCTCTATTCTTTCAGACAAGTGTGAGAATCAGGAGTTTCTTTAATGACAGTTTCAGGCCTTAAAGCGTTTGCTAAGATACTACCTATTAAGATCCCTTGATGGCACCTTGAATAGAGATCAAAAGCAACTGAGTTCACTCCACAAATCTTAATTCCTTCAGTCAGTTTAGGGCATTGAGAGAGGGGTGGGGAGGGCTCAGGAGGGCACTGCACTCCTGCAGTTAGGAGGCAGGTTTGGAAAGTCCCAGCCCGGGCTCTGGGGAGTGACAGAAAGCAGCAAACGAGCACTGCTAAATCCCTCCAGTGGTGGCTGTGCTTGAACTACCAATGTTTCTCAGGTTTGAAAAGCAAATTTGTACAGCATGGGTTCTTGGCTTTTCTTGCTCTGTGGTCTGGTGACAGCCTTTAGGGTCTGAGCTGTGCCTGGTTCAAACAAGCCCTTTTTGATGCTGCGTTAGTACCTGTGTGTCTATGTCTTTGACTGAGAGATTATTCAAAACATGTTTGTCATACAAACAGCAGTCTGAAAGTACAAAATATTCTCCTCATTCATAATTATTACCAGGCTACAATTTGTCTGTTGTACTTTGGAGAGCTGCTAATAATGGGTATCTGTGTGCTGCTTCACCACTGGGACTGCATGAAAGGCGATGTGGAGAGACTGCTGCCTGCACAGCACTGTCACAGCAACGTGGCAACTCTGAGGGCACAATTTGACTTTCAAACTTCCCTATTCTTAATGCTTGTCAGGAGATGATGCAAAGCCCTTGGAATATTTGGGAATGCGTTTGGTCCTGTGGTGCATTTCTCCAAGTGAATATCTTGGAGGAATTAGTGGGAAGCCGTGGCCATTAATTGAAGTCCAGAGCCTGAAACTCAAGACCTTGTTGGCTGTGGAGACTGGAAAGTGCGGGGTGCCCGCCGTGGGAAGTGTGGTGGAGGGCATTCCCCAGGGAGCCTCTACAGCTAACAAACATTGCTGTTTGTTTATAGCACCCAAATGTCTGAGAAGAGCTGAAAAACCCCAGGATATGGCTGAGTGCTGGAGGATGGTGTCACACTATTGGCTGTCAAGTAAAACTTGACTCGCTGGAGTCAAGGACACCATATGTCCTCGGATTTCTGTTAAAACCTGTTGAAGTGTGGGCATGAACCTGAAGTCCAGACACAGTTTCTTTGGCCTCAGTGTCTTTAACTGCAGTCGTAATGTCACTTCTGCTCCCTGAGAGGAAACAGCTGCTCTGGCTGCTTGCTCTAGGTCCTCACTGCTTTCAAATCAGGTGGTTAGCCAAAATTTGGGCTGTGCAGATTTTTTCCTTTTAAGAGCGAAAACAGAAATTACTTTGATATGATTGTATGTCTTCATCAAGAAGATGCACCAGTTCCTGCACACTGCAGTAGGCAAAACATCAAGAGTCAGTTTGTGTTCCCACTCCAAGCCTCTTCCAGCCAGCTCAAAAGTGAGCTCTATCTGAGATTGTTATTGGGCTTATTTAAATGCGTTTGGCTTTCTGCTCTTATTCTCTGCCTATGCTATTGGTCACCCACTGTTTTTCTTTTACAATCCCCACTCAGTGTATTCTGTCTCTCTTTTAGATGATGATACTCTGCCAAATTTGTCTTCATCACAGTCATTTTTAGTGTGAATACATATCTGCCTTTTTAGGGGGTAGTAGCAACGGTGACGTATACTTGTGGTTGAAGAAGAAGCTATTGAGTTGGACAAAATAGGATGAATGCTGTATAAAAGCCTTCAGAGAGCTGTGAAATCTCCATCCTCTCTTCCTTGTTCTCCTGGGAACACTTGCACAAAGAGTATTTTTAATGTGAAGCAAAAAAGATTCTGATGAATACTCATTAACATTTTGTTTCTGCAAAGATACATGATTATCACAAGGCTGCAAGGGACATGTATTCAGTAAAGCTCTTAGATGTATGCTTAGTTTTATGCGTATATTTAGACCTTCCTGATGGCCCCTGCTTTGCTGAATAGATGTATTAACCAAAACAAAACCAGGTATTTTATGGAGTTGATTTATATGGCTCAGGTATGATGCAGTGTGCTGTGATACTGGTCTCCAAACTTGCTGCATAACTGTGCTCTGTGAATAGTGAATCTCCTCATACAACTGTCTTAATGGATTGGTTGAATTACACACCCACAAATCATTTGTACCATAATTGTGAACAGCAAACCATACGAGCAGCATTCAACCAGAGAGATTGGAAAGGGAAAAAACATCAGAGCCATCATATGCTGTAGCTTGTTTTCATCATGTGCCTTTTTAGTGGGAGCCCAGATGGAAAACATCCGGCAAAGGTACTGCTACTCCACTGCCCCTTTGGAAGCTCGATTTCCATGAATGAAGATCTAATATGGGCTGCATCTTTGTCAGACACTGGCTATATCCCTCAGGGCATATGCAAGCAGCCCCATTTCCTGCTGCCTGTTCTGAGCAGGTTAAGCCCGGAAGAGCTTGGTCAGGAGGAGTTAATGTAGTAGCATGGCGGTGAGTCTCATTTAGTTATCTTGTCTGAGGGAGGGAGAAGGCCTGTCTGTCTCTGTCTTGTCTCTCCTTCTTTCTGCAGACACGCCACTGACACGTTCGTCTGCTGCTCTGAATGCCCTGTGGAAGGTGGAGTGCTGGGATTGCTTGGCTGTGTCATTAGATACTGCCCTAGATTCACTTAAGAGTAAAGATTTCCCATTTGTGCAAAAGAGGAACGTGTTTTGGCGGACACAATACGCAGCGGAAATAACCAGACATGACAGAGGGGTTTCTGGGCTTTGCTGGAGTTCTCATATCTTGTCGCAGGGGAAACTATAAACTTATTTTTCATGAGGTCCCCATTCCTCCAATGGTTGCAATCCACTTTCTGTCCCACTCTTCCCATATAAAAGCTTGCGTTCCTTTTAGCAGCTCTGTGAAATAATGAAGTTTAACAATTGATGAAAAACCAAACTAAAAAGGTTACATGGTCCTAGCTATTTCTTTTGTAAAAATGAAGTATTCTGAAGATGACTGTGTTTTACATAGCTGAGTGGCATTTTGAGTCACTTGAAGCATGCTGAAGCTTTGACACAATGTCGCCAAGGACTGGAGTTTCTGTCACAGTGCAATAGATGGTTTGCTGAGGACTTCATTAATGTAATACCTCTGAATACTCCTGGAGCCTCAGGGTGTGATCCATTGCGGACTCAGAAGTTCAGGTGTCTCTCCTGGGAATGAGAAGCTCCGGGTTCTGGTTCTCAATTACAGGATTTTCTGTTTTATGTACAAAGAGTGTTGAGAAGCAGAGGGCTGGCTCAGGGACATCCATGACTAAAATATTCAGGTGCTGCAACCAAACAAGATCATCAGGGTGGTGACTGGGCACTGGTTCTGTACCCCAGCGCAGGAGGGCAAGAGAGTCAGAATCCCACTGCTTGGACACAAATATTAATTGAAGCAGGCCTCTTGTCCCTGGAGGGCAGGGTGAGCAACTTCAGAATATGACAACTACTTAGTAATTGTCACTAAAAATCAGTCACCCAAGAAGAGCACTGACTTCCATAGACTAACAGGCCAAAAACATTCTGCTTTAACTTCAGGAGGGCTGAGAGTTACACTACAGTTTTTTACATCATCATTCATTTTGGCTCTGCTGCAACAAGAGGTTACTTAGTACGTGTATGCAGTTGGGGGGGTTTTTCTAGCTGATGGAAGGATAGTTGCGTCATTAATGGACTGGGTAATATATTCTAACAATAGGCCGTATTGTGACATTGGTTGTTAAACAGAATTCTACTTTAGCAGAAAGAAAACATTTACATTTAAGTCTGTTAGCAGAATAGAGCTCAGTATTTCTCAGTATTTGACCTCTGGTGAAGACTGGAGATGGTAGAACCTGTTATCAGTGAAGCAAATTAAGATGGTGTATCACTGCTATTAATATGACAGAGGCTGAGCATGTAAATGTGTCCACGAAGTGCACAGAGCTCGTCTAAAAAATACGGAACTGCAAATGGTTAAATCACATCCAGTATTTGACATAAGTGTTATTTCTCAGCACATAAGTAATGTGGATGTTATGTTTCACAAATACTTAGAGCTTCATTTACCCTCATCTTCTTTTCATTATTTGCAGGAGGTCTTGTTCTCTGATGGTGTCCTGAAAAATACAAAGTGGATGTTATTCTTATCTGTGGTGCTGATATTTACTGCAGATAAATAGACTCAGTAAAATGGGAACAAATGTTTGTTTCATAATCCTTCTGCAACTGCAGACTTCATTGTATCTGAAGAACACAGAGATTAAGTCTCATTTGCCAACAACACGTTTCCAGTTTCCGTTTATATAGTACCCACATGCAACTGTATATTAATATTAACCTGTACCTGGGCTGAAATATTTTTTTTTTCCTTTCTGGGGTGAGATGTAAGGATTAATTATTGATGTACTCCCTCTAGCCTTTCAACCTGGCTGGGCTTGCCAGTTTTGTGCCCATGCTGTAGTGTGTAAAATACTTTTTCTTGTCGATGGAAGTGAGATTTTTACTGCAGTGAATTCATCTTTACTTTGCCTCCTTAGAAGTTTTTTTATTTTTAAAATATTTCCTGTGCATGTGGCTGAAGTCCCATTTCCAAAATGGATTTCTTTTTTTCAGAAAATGCTATTATACCACATCTCAAGAGTTAGTTTTATCATAGTCATGTTCTATTTTCAGATAGCATCGTGTGGAGACCGTTTTCAAAAGCATTAACTCAAACCACACGGATGCACAACAGTTTTAAAAGATGAGAATTCACACATGCTTTTTATTATAATGCACATAAAACTGAAGTATAATACGGTAGGCTTTGGCAATAAAACAGAGTAGTCAATATATAAATTTTATGCCTGGTTCTTCACATTAATGAACTGCTTTTCTTGATGAATTGAGCATGAATGAATAAAACCACAATGATCTGATTACATACTAAATAAACGGTTTTCTGGCAATTCAAAAATTGCATATCTAGTTCAGAGTCCCTTTGCTTTCAGTCCCTGGGACAACTTGATAACCTTCTTGTACTAGCCAAACCGCTAAAGAGGCATTGTCAGTCTCCTCAAGTTCACTATTGTTCTCAGAAAATCACTTCCTTAAGAAATATCCATATGTTGAGGGTCTCGGTTGTGCTTTGTGGGAAACAAAGTTATGGGTTATATTCATTTAGTCTGCAACCCCATTGAAGCTGGATTGAGCTGGCGCAAATACCTCCTGGTGGTAATATAGCAGAGGGGAGTCTGGCTTGCCCTCTCTCTGCTGGCACAAGAAATGGGAAGAGGCCTGTAGGAACAATTCAGTTCAATAGCAGCAGTTGCAGGTGGGGGAAGATTCCTCAGGGCCAAGGTTTCAGGTCGAACCATTTCATATGTCTGGAAGCTTGGATTTGCATTTAGAAATATAAATGAGGTTAATGGTTTTCCGAATGAGGTGAACAGCCAGATGACCTCCTTATGTAGTCAGAACTCCATACGTGTTTGTGGCAGGAGAGACCTTTTTAATCTTAGAGGCACCGAGAAGTAAAAATACCAATAAGGAGCTGGCATAAGATAGCCAAACCTCCAATAGCTGCCAAGGAAGGAGCTAATCAGCCCCTTGGTACCAACTAGAGCAAGGTCTGTGCAGCAGGTAGTGATTTGTAGGAGATTAGTGATGGGCAAGCTGGGAGTAATGAACTGATTGTTTTCAGGTGGGGGTTGTATAAAAGACTGTTTTAGCAGAAGGCTCTGCTACAGTAGTAGCTTTGTTTGTGGAGCGGTGGCTTGGGCTTTGGAGTCCTACTGGTGCTTCTGAAAAGGCTGAGGTTCTGCTTTTGCAGTAGTGGGCTCCCTTCTTTAAGGTAAGGTCAAAATGGTGGTGGTCCTCAAGCTCTGTGACATCTCCTTTTTGTGTAGTAATTCACAACTGGGAAGGCAGGTTGATCAGCTTGGGTGATGGATGATGGGAATGGAGCCATGCAAGAAGATGGCTGAATAAACCCTCTCATGGGAAAAGGTGCTTGTCCTGATTCTCTGTTCTCTCACTCTTCTGTATTTGGTGGTCCAATGCAAAAGTGAGGTGAATTACTGATCAAATGAATGATTCCTAGAGGGGTAGAGGAGTAACATCATCGTCTGTGCAGAGGGAAGCTCTGGTGGGAGGTACAGCCTCTCCATACAAAGGGTGAGTGCTGTGAGGAATGGGACTACCAGCATTTAGGACTGTAAGGGGTAAATCTGTCGAAGATGGTGAACCCTCCAAGATGAAAAGAGCAGCTGCTGTAGAGATGGTTGGAAAATGCAGAGAGTATTATGTGCGTCTTTTGCTTGGGCTGTGGCAGGAGGGACAGGGTAAACAGGGCAGCCCAGGGTGTTTTAGTGTGTGCAGCTGTGTTGTGGCTCACATCAGAGAGGGCTGAAGCTGAGGGAGAGAGAAAACAAGTGGTGGAATTGAAGAAGGTGGCAGCACTGACACAGTGGTGAGCTGCTGAGTGCAAGCTGCAGGCGTGTCTCAGATGGACTGGAAGAAAGGAAAGGAGACATGCGGCGTGCAGAAAAAATTTTTTGTAAAAAAATTAAAGGCTCAGTCAGAGAGGTCAGATCTTGAAATGAGTCTGCCAGAAGTAGGGGTCCTGTCCCGGGGATCTTTTGCATCCAGAGTCTGTCATGGCATGCACAGACCCCTGTCTGGTCCCTTTCTTCCTCTCCAGCGTCTTCCCCCTCCCCCTCCTCCTTTGTCAGGCAACTCGTTAACACTTATTAGCAAGCATCTTCAAAAGGCCAGGAGGGGGGAAAGGATGGGAGAGGAGCTGAGATGGCTAAAGGAAATGATTAGGAGATTCCTTTTCCTTTCTGCCTATTCAAGCTTTAATGACCAGCCCTTGCTCTGTCTGTGCCCTGCATTGTTATCCAGCCCTACCCCGGGATCGCAGCACCCCTGCTACCCCCGGCACTGATCTGCTCTGACATCTGGGGCACTGCAAGTGCCCAGAGCAGCTAACCTTTCTCATGCTGGGGGAACTTGCTGGGGCTTACTCTTCCTGCTGCCCTTGGCATTGGTGCCACTGCTGTGCCAGCACTGGTTTAGTCTCCTGGCGGTTCACCCCTCCGAGTGTGCCTTCTTAAACGGTCTCATCAGCGCTGGGCTGCCTCGCTGGCTCTGCTCTTCTGTGATCCTGCCTGGAGACTGATCTGTATTTACGTCTAAACATGGCTTGTAAATCCCGAGTATCCAGTGCCAAGGACTAAGAATCCTATGCAGGATTGCATATGCAATCCACTATGCAGCAAGTGTACTGGTTTAGTTGCCAGGATTGTGCTTGCCTGAGGTGGAGGAAGAAGGGTTAACTAAAGGTGACAGAATTTGGCCCATAGCTTTCTATTTCTGCCTTGTAGTTCCAGTTGCAATGCATGTGGTGGCTTCCATTTGAGCTAGTTATCTAGAGGTGAGCCCTAATCCCATCCGAGTGGATGGCAGAGCTCCCGTTGGCATTGGAAGGACTAGGCTGGAACAGTAGAGACTGTTTTGGACTGTTCTGTTGTGGAGCATGTGTTATACATATTTGTTTTGCTCTGTCCATCAAAGTCCTCAGACCAGTGTCTCTTTGTTCTTTCCAAGTTATGGTACAGGAACACTTGGAACACAGGAACTTGCTGCAGGCCTTGTATCTCTGAGGGGCTTCTTTGGGATCTTGTCCTGAATTACTAGTGTAGATATGTATTTAAAATGACTCTGTGGCCACCCACTAGTGACCTGGGAAGAGGTTTTGACAGGACTTGGTTATACAGAGAATAGATGTGATTCTTATTAATATGAAGTCATTTGCTCCAGAAGATGCTCTGAGGATTCTGGATCACTCCCTCCAGCTGTGAAATCTTTAAAGCAGTGACTCTGTGTGGAGACATATAGAGGTTTGCTAAAATCAAGCAATATTTTACTACTGAACCCAAGCTTTCATGATTTAGGGCAGCAATGCAGATTTGCCCAGCTTGTTGACTTTTGTGTCAGCGTTCAAGACGAGTACAAATTTGAAGTAAAAATGTGGGGGAAGGAAGTGATTTATTTTGTTCTGTCTTTTAGCTTGTAGAACAAACATTGGATAATGTAGAGCAAAACCAGACTGAAGAGGTGCTGGTGGCTGGGTAGAGTGTTGCATACACGGGCTGTGCAGCGCCTGCTCCGAGTGCCGGGAGCCTGCATTCACACCCCTTCCTACAAGGCTCCTTCTTTCAACAACTTGTTATTACAGTCTGCTGAGAGTGTGAGAGAATCTCCTCTGTGTCAATAGCCAAGGGTTTAATTTTAAGCAAGGGGGAAAAGTGGTTTTTGATATGAGTACTGGAAAATTGGAAATATGCATGGGGGGGGAAAAAGCACAGAGAAGAATTGGTGAGCTGGAAAAAATAGACTAATTTTTTTTGTGTGTTTCTCAGAGTTTGCACTTTATGCGATACTTATTCCATGCAGTGTTTTGGGAAGTACTTGGCAAATGTGTAAGAGCAATCTGTAGGATACTCTGTAGTCAGATGTCACAACCTAGATCAATTTACTGCTTTCGCAGAGCATGCTAAAGAAATACAGTGATTTATATGCCAGTTTAAAATTTGAGAAAGCAGTTACAGTTGTAGGATATAAAAAAATATTTAGGGCAGACAGTGCAAGAGTTTTAAATCTTCTTAGTATGAGGAGTAAATTTCAATTATGCATTTTATTAACAGGGCCCTTTTAACTCTGTAAAATGGTAACAATGTTAAAATCCCCTCCTGGGAAATAATGTCACATGGCTTGCCACTGACAGAAATTGAGGATGTTAGGAAATGCTGGAGGAGTTAACCAGTTGTTAATCAGCTGTTCATTTGCAGCTGAGTCTTGCTCTGACTGAACTGGAGATAATCAGATGATAATTTTGACTTGGAGGTGTTTGTTGTCTAACTAGATCTATAAGGAATTATTTTATCCCTATAATAAAATCAGGTCAATTCACATATTCATCTTTGATCTACTGGCAGGTCACCAGGTGGTTGGTGCCGCTGTGGGGTTGGAGTGAGCAGCACCAGTCAGTGATGGGCACTGATGGCTCCTGGCTGGGTTTATCACAGCCCTGGTGCTGCTGGAGGGCACTTTTCTATGCCAAGGCTTTTGGGGAGTGTCTGTAACAGATTTGGAGGACCTGGTGCCCCAGTACAAACTTCTGTGGAGCTGGTGGGAACAAGGTGCTTCTGCAGCTCCTGTAGTCTGGACTGGGCCTGGCCCTGCCAGGCTGGGAGAGTGTGACACAGCTGATGATGGGGTTGACGATAAGTCCCTTTGGGGAGCTGTAGGGGGAACACAGGAAGGACTGTGGGACTCTGAGCTGGTGAGGTCCCAAAGGCTCTGAGGTTTAACATTTCTGTGAGACAGCTGCTGGTAGGGCACCCGGGAAACCTCGGGAGGATGAGGACTGGATATAAAGATGCTATGGGTCCACTGCTGGCAGGATACTCCTTCAGAAGTGAGTCCCTCAGGATTTGCTGTGAAGCCTCTTTGCTGCACGTTATATAATTGACAATTGGTTCATTGACAGTCCTGTCTTCCTGCTGCTTGTGCTGGAGGCACCTGATGTTGGTGCCCTGTGACTTTCTCCTTGAAGCATGAACTCCCCATAACAACTGGCAGCTGTACTGACTGGCTCAGCTCGTTGCCTTTCTATAAGTACTAGTTTTCCCCCAGTGGAAAAGGAGTTTTGGTGATATAATCCTGTTGAATGAAGGGGTTTTCTTAATTAAAGTAATAATCTGAAAGTTGTCATTGATAAGTGTGTAAACAAGCTGATTGCAGTAGGCGCATGAATAGCTCTAATGAGCATGTGTGGGTATTGAATTAACCATGGTTCACAAGCCATGCATGGCTATATGGTTATTTACAAATAACCACTTTCCCCTTGTGTTTGACTTTGCCTGCCACCCCAAAAATCTTCCTTTCAGTGTAATGTAGCAAAAAGGAACTTGCTTCTCTCACAAGAGGAGAACTTTAAAGGCACTCACTGCTCTTAAGGTGGCTGGCAAGGCAGCCTGTGCTGTTGGTATGTACTTTGAAGTGAAGCCTGGTGGGTACAGCATGGGTGTTCAGCCTTGCCCTCTCCTTGCTGGTGGGTTGTTCCAGGGCCCTTGGACGAGGCACTCCACCAGTGGATGTGGTGGAGTGCCCCGTCTGAAATGGCAGAACAATGGCTCTGCAAGGCTGTTGTGCTCTTAATGAACTCCTCAGAAGAAGGGCTTGACAGAAGTGCAAATTGTCTTACTTGCTTTTAATTATTGATATATGTATTCATTGCAATAAGCAGGATGGAAGTAGCAGGCTGATGTCAGTGGGTTGCAGTACAATGGCTTCTTGTGGCTGTCCTAAGGAGGTGACCACTGTACCTGCAGCTCTGCTTTGTTGGTCCTGACTCTGGAGGAGTCATCCCTTTCAGGCCTAAACACATCTTCATGATTTGATTTAAAAATGGCTTGAATGCGTACCTTCCATCTACTGGAAGAGAAAGTTTGAGTGCTAAAAGTAATCTGGGTAACCCTGTCTGCAACCTGAAATATCAAAAAAAGACACGGTGTAGTTGAACTTTTAGAGAGTTAAGTACAGCTTTTTCCCTTGGCCAGAGGAGATTGGAGTTTGTGTTGTTGTGTTCTGGTGGCACTTGAACTTGATCTCCCATTTTAGTAGCAAATCATTCTTCTTTGCTGTCATTTCAGGATGTCATATTGTGGAGTGGAAATTCAGCCTCCTGTTAACCACTGAGTTGCTGCAAATAGCCTCCTTCCTTTTGAGTGCCCAGCTCTTGGAGAAAAGGTGGAGAGATGCTGCATCAAAGACAACTGTTCTTTGTTTAAACAAATTGTGAAACAAACAAAAAATAGGATATTTATTACTTGTCTGTTTCTGCCCTGAAATTGATTTAATGTTGCTCTGTTGCAATAACAATAAATGGTCCAAGAGGCTGGTTTTAAGAGAGCTTTTGGGGCAACTGCTACAGTTTTTTGTGTATTTATTGTTCTGCAAATTCTTATATGTTGTGCTACTGTCTTGGGGTTTGTGCAGACCCAGAAGAACAATCATTAAACAGACAAATGAACCAACAGGGTAACCTTGTCTCTGAAGATATTTCTATTTACCAATACACCTGTTTTTATCTGCAAACACTTGGGGAGTGGACTTCTAATGTGATCCCTTTCACATTGTTTCCTTCCCTTAGCACTGTTTGATGTGATCTCTGTGTGTGTCCCATGTGCACCCCCTTGCCCATGTCCCTTGGGATGGTATATCCATTCCCTGGTGAGTGCTATAGCACCACTCTGGTGTTGCTGGAGGGCTTGTCATAGCTGGGTCTTGCTCTTCCTCCTCCTTTTATTCTCTTGAGAAAAAAAGACCAAAACCAACACCACAAATTCAAACTGAGGCGGTTGTTTTAGCAGAGCAGAGTGTGCTGTGTGTGCACGGTCACTTCTGTACATATTGAATTAAAATGGGAAGTCCCAGGTGGAATTTCTGCACTGGTGTTTGATCTGTCTGGATCACTTCNGGATTGACATACCCTGGAGCCTTTGATGTTTTTAAAAATTATGCTTTGTTGATGGTTGGTGCATAATTAAAGAATAATACACAGTGCAGAACAAAGGCAGATCTTGAAAATCACTTATTTGAATGTCCAGCAGCAACAATTTGCATGCTTGTGTCTTTCCTATTTAATCCTTTCTGTCCCGGAAAAAAATACATTGTACTACTAGGAAAGATGTGGAGGTAAGTCACAGCAAGTGGCCTGCAAATATAACATTTTTATAGAAGTAATTTAGTTGCAAAAACATAACTAAACCTTATATTTAAATATATAAATATTATATAAATATATTTATAAGTCTTATATAAACATTTAAAACATTATATTTCCAGTTCCAGACTACAGTTAATTTCCAAGGGATGGACCTGGCTTGTAAATCTCTGCTTGGAGTTGATTTGGACTAGGAGCTTTCTGGATGTGTTCGTACTGGGTTGATTGAAGAGTTCAAGGATCACTGTCACTTATTAATGTAGAATGGGCCTCTGGGAACAAGCAAAAGTTGTCAAATTTCAGAGGAAAACTGTTCAACATCTTTATCGATGACATGGACGAGGGAATTCAATCCATTATCAGCAAGTTTGCAGATGATACTAAGCTGGGGGCAAATGTTGAACTGCCGGAGGGT